>CAUYQV010147520.1:0-17287 GCA_963574575.1 Galagoides demidoff | reverse complement strand
GAGATGTTGATAGAAGTGTGGGCAATAAATGCTATTCTGATAAGTGTCAATAGGAAAGGAGGAACAAAGTTTTGGAACCTGGAATAAAGGCCATGCTTGTCATAAAGTATCAAAGAGCTAGGACGAATGGTGTCATGCCCTAGAGCATAGTGGAAAGTTGAACTTAAGAGCGATGAACTTGGATTTCTGGAAGAAGAAATATTTAAGCAGCAAAATGTTCCAGATACTACATGTTTACTTTTGGCTGCTTACAGTGAGATTTACAAATAAAGGAATGATTTAAAGACAGAATTTATAATTAAAATGGAAGTAGAATGGAAAAATTCAGAAAAATTTTAGCCTGGCCATGTAAAGAATGAGGAAATACATTCAGGAGAGCAGAGCAAGTGTGTGGCCCAGCAACTGTTTGATAAATAGACTAAAATGGATAAAATACAGCTAGTGAATAAACAGGACAATGGGAGAAAGACTCTTAAGGTATTCTGGAGACTTATGAGACCATTCTTTCCATCACAGGCCCAGTGGTCTCACATGGAAGAGTGGTTCAGGATGGCTCAGAACACCCTCCACAGGTTCAGTCCCCAAGGCTGCCTGAGGACTCAGATCCCTCTATCCTGATACATCACTCCTTGGCCACTTCAGCTGTGGCTCAGGTCATCCCAGGTACAGCTCGACCTGGTACCCTAAACGGTCTGAGCCATAAACACTGGCGACATCAAGTCTTTGTCCAGGTGGACCCAGGTGTGACTTAACTTCTACACTCCAGAAGGCACAAGTAGTAATTGTTGGTGCTCCATGGTGTTAGTTCTGCAGCCATGCAGAACACAAGAACCGTGGGGTCGAGGTGGCCTCCACCTAGATTTTAGAGAGCTTATTGAAAGGCATAGGAGGAGCCCAGGAGGAGACTGCCAGTGGTGCCGAGCCACCACAACAGCCCTCACTGGAGCAATGCACAATGGGTTTATGGGAGTGGGATCACCACAAACTCTGGGAGAGGTAAAGTGTGAGCTGAGCCCAGCACAGCCGTGGCAGGAGAGGACATCTGAGGTTTGGGTGGTCTATTTGCTGTCCCTGTGCACAAGGGACATTGGACATGGAGCTATAAGAGATTATTGTCTAGCTTTAAGATTTAATGCTTGTCCTGCTGGGTTTCAGACTTGCTTGAAGCTTGTTACTCTTATCTTCTGTCCTGTTTCGCCCTTCTAATGTGGGAGCGTGTGCCGTATGCCTGTCACCAGAAGAAGTGACAGGTATTTTCACAGCACTTTATGGTTGTTGCAGACATCTCAGTGTAACATTTGTATTGTTACCACCCTGCTCAAAATCATTTTTAAGAAATGTTAATCAAAGCCACATTGAAGTACTATTGCGTATGCATAAGAATGGCCTAAATTAAAAAAAAAAAAGACAATAGCATGTGTTGGCAGCCATGTGAAGAAATTAGAAGAAATTAAAATCCTCTTACATTGCTGGTGGCAATCTAAAATGGTTCAATGACTTTGGAAAACAGTTGGGTAGTTGAAAATGTTAAATATAGAGTTACCATCTAACCCAGCATTTCCTCTCCTAGGTGTATATCCAGGAGAAATGGGAGCGTGTGTACTCCTTTGTTTGCAAATATTTATAGCAGCACTATCCACAATGCCAAAAAAATGGAGGGAAATCGCCATCAGTTGTTAAAAATGAGCAAAGTATAGTGTATACATACAATGGAATAGCATTTGGCAACTAAAAAATGAAGTATAGACACTTGTTACAGCTTGGATTAATCTCAAAAATATTACACTAAGTGAAAGGAGTTGCTCAAAAAAAAACCCTTATATTTCAATGAAATGCTCTCAATAAGTAAATCAATTAAAAAAGAAAGTGAATTTGTTGTTGCCTGCAGCTTCATGTGGGAAGGAGGAATGATTTCTATATGGACATGAAATTTTTTTATGCCATGGGGATGATGACAAAGTTCTAAAATGAGATGACTCTATGGTGGTGACAGTTTCACAACTACGTAAATGTACTAAAAGTCATTGAATTGTACATTGAAATCTAGTGAATTTCATGGTATTTAAATTATAATACAGTCACTCTGTTTTAAAAAAAAAAACACAGTAATTATATGGGTAGGAATCCAGCTCTGGGTGGAATACTTAAATGTGAAATCGTCAGCCTGTAACAACACATCAGTCAGGACCCAGTCAGCCAAACAGAGAGACCATATGAAAAGCAGAACTTGGAGAAATGGTGGTGCTGATGTAAAATGCGGTGGATTCTGAGAACGAGCATAATTATCAGAGGGGTAGGACAAACTGACCTGCTAGGATGATGTCACCGGGGTAACGAAATTGCCTGTGCTCATCATCTAATTTTTCTCTTCGGCAGACCAATAAATAAGTAGGCCAAGGGGCCATCTGACAAAGGAGTCTGAGACCTGCACTTTGCAGAGTTCCTGGCCTATATTACAGAGAAGAATACAGAAAAGTAATTTGGAGCTGAGACACAGATAAATAACTTGTCTTCATGGTATTTAAGGGGCAAGATGCTCAAAATACTAAAAATTTCCGGGTAGAAAAGGCAAGCATAGAAAAGTAAATTCTTTTATTTATCTCTTTTGTTATTTTTTATTTTTTGAGACTCAGTCTCACTCTGTTGCCCTAGCTAGAATGTGACGGTGTCAATGTAGCTCCCTGGAACCTCAAACCACAGGGCTCAGAGGATACGCCTGCCTCTCCCGCCCGTAGCTGGAAATACAGCTGTTGTGTTCAGATAATTTTTCTGGTATCTGTAGAGACAGGGTCTTGTTCTTGCTCAGGCTAGTCTCTGATCTTCCTACCTTGGTGTCCCAAAGCACTGGAATTAGTAGGACAAAGCAGATGAGGGAACCTGAATATTACATGGATCTGGACATATGCAGACTAACTGTAACATGACCAAGGGCAATTTCAGTGGGATGCTAGGAAACTGACAAGTACTAGCTGGAAGGAAAGGCCCAATGGGAGTGAACAATGTGAGCCCTTCCTCTCTGGGACCCAATGGAAATGAATGATGTGAGCCCGCCTTCTCTGAGACCCAATGGGAGTGAACGATGTGAGCCTTCCTTCTCTGAGACCCAATGGGAGTGAACGATGTGAACCTTCCTTCTCTGGGACCCAGTGGGAGTGAATGATGTGAGCCCTCCTTCCCTGGGACCCAGTGGGAGTGAACGATGTGAACCTTCCTTCTCTGGGACCCAGTGGGAGTGAATGATGTGAGCCCGCCTTCTCTGAGATCCAATGGGAGTGAACGATGTGAACCCTCCTTCTCTGGGACCCAGTGGGAGTGAACCACACGAGCCCTCCTTCTCTGGGACAGTTTATCAATTTGACTCTGTCATGGGGAGGGCAGACATTTGGTTAAACATTATACTGGATATATCTGTGAGTGTGATTCTGGGTGAGATTAACATGTGAATTAGAAGACAGATTAAAACAAACTGCCCTTCCCAAAATAGGTAGGTCTTATCCAATCACTGAAGGCCTGAACAGGACAAGAGGCAAAGTAAGGGAGAATTTGCTGTCTCTGCTTGTCTTCCATGTGAAGCATTGGCCTGTACTTGCCTTCTGATCCAGACTTGGACTGGAACTTACATCATGGGCTTGAGGCCTTTGGAGGGGAACGGGAACTGTCATCTGCTCTGCTGGGGCTTCAGCCTACCCGTCATAGATCTTGAGATTTCTCAGCCTCCTCTGTAATCATATGAGCTCATTCCTTATAAAACTATCTATCTTTATGTATCTATCTTTATCTATCATTAGGTCTATGACATTAGATTATCATTAATAATATCTATCTATCTATCTATCTATCTATCTATCTAGGCATGTCTATCTATCAATTCCTTCCCACCATACATCTATTCATCTCGTTATCTTTTTTCTATTGGTTCTGTTTTTCTGAAGAATCCTGACTAGGACACTCTCTGACCTCTAAAACTGAGGATGTTTGGGTATCAAGAGATGTTTCTAGTCTTCAAAGAGGAAAGAGAACTGTTGATGTCATTGAAAGTGCATATTGAGTCAAGGAATTTTTATTTAGTGCTGATGCAGTAATCGTGGCTGAGGTTTATTAATGGTTTTCCATGCTTAGGGTATGGAATTAAGTGTTTTTCCACCCATCGGCACATTTGAGTCTCACAGTAACCCAGGAGTTGGCTGCTGCTGCATTAGTTTACAGCTGAACAAAGTGAGGCATGGAGAGATTGTCACCTGCCTAGTTTTTGAGACTGAAAGATGCTCTGTGGAAATAGAGCGGGAAAGACTATGGGGTATGGAGCAGGTATCAATCAAGGGGGAATTTTCATCTTCATTTATACAACTGAGATTTCTTTGAAAGGGATCATATATTAACTTTTTAAAATTAATTTTCTCACTGTTCCTCATGTGAACCTTCTTCTTAAGTCTGGAATTTCTATAACTATGTTGACAGAATTCCTGATCTCATCTGTTCTCTTTCTACAGGGTGTCCCAGAGGTCACCCAGAAATTTGCCACACATAGAGGAGATGAGTAACTGCAGCCAAATATAATTTTGTTTACAAAATATTTATAATAAAATTTTGCAGAATATGTACAAAATATTTTCTGTGTGTTGGTCACCTCTTTGTAAAATTTTGTAATGAACATTTTGTAAATAAAGTTTTATTTAGCTACACGTTCCCATTCTCCCTATGTGTGCTGACCTTATGGTGACACCCTGGTATGTCCCGATAAGATTTGTGCCAGACCATGTTCTAGGGAGGTAGTGACGCTTTAGTTTACTAAAATTCTGTCTTACTCAAGTTTGATTAGTTTGCTGATCTCATAGTCTGGCCTTTTACAGATAATAGTAAATCTCCTACTTTTCTGTGGTATATTAGAGATATCTAAGAATATTAAAATTTCCTTATTTCCTATGATTTCTCACTAATAGATGGCATTTATGGCACAAAGGTAAGGAACCATAAACACAGACAGTCATTAATGAGACATACAGGGCTCAGCTTCATTTAATTTACTAAATCATCAAGGGCCTTCCTGCTATAGATTACTTTGTTTGCTTTTATAATTTTTCACTTATTAGCATGAAGAGTATGTCATTAGTGGAAAGAATGATTTATGATGATAATAGGCAAGGTAATTAATATGCATAAATAGTTTAAAGTAAATATTTGAGCTATTTTTACTATCTCAATCAAGCTTAAAGAAACAAACCCATAATAGGCAATCAGTCTCATCCAGGCCTCTGATTATTGCCAAATGATACATTGCAAACAAAAATACCCAAGCATCCATGTTAGAGATGGGGGAAATATTGTGTCAACATGATGCTAAATAGTTTGAAAGAGTGATTTTTTTTTTCTATTTTTTTATCCGGCTAGTTTCTTATGATGAGAGCCATGACAAATAAAAGAAGTTGTTATTCTGCTGAATTCTTTCAAAGGTTTTTACAAGAAAAAACGCCAATGCCTTTGTGAATTGAAGTGTTGAGCTCAGCGTTTTAACGTTTTTGTGTTGGGTTGTAGGTGTAGGTTATCGCCCTGACTTTGAAAGGGCAGAAGCAAAGTTTTCTTTTGTTCAGCAGCTGTTCTCTTTTCGATGTTAGATTTAAACAAATTTAAACTTCCCCATGAGAAATTAGGATTAGTTACAAGGAAGAGTTTTCCTGAGGATGTAAGATGGTGGAATAGGGCTTATGTTATCTTTCTCCTTATTTTAACATTGTTGAATGTTCCGTTCCCCCTTGACATCACACTTTATTTTCCTAAATCCCCAAATGGGATTTCTCTGTGTGGGGGATGCTGGGGTATCCCACCAAGGTGCCGCTGTAGGAATGGAGAGCTGAGGTCCCCATCTTCTGGGAGCTCTGTGGGAAGTTGACCATTGCTGGCACGTGCTTTGGGTTGCCTCAGCTAAAGAGAACTGCCTGACCCCAATCACATCTCTTCCAGGGTCAGGCCATATCCAGTAATTGATCCACACAGGGGGATGTGGTGACTCTTTCACCACCAGTTGGAAGAACTCTGAGGAGCTCTCCAGTCTCAGAGTTCCCCACAGCCAACTGAGTCTTCCTTTGATTGCATCACACCTTGCCTCTTCCCTCTGTTCAATCCTGCTTTCATCCTCTCCTGGCCACCTGAGGGTGTGGACCCCTAAGAACATCCCAGTGTTCATTTGCACTTAGAATCATCTTCCCACAAAATCCATACTGCAATCCTCAGCCCTCACACCGCAGCACACAAATAACCCTTTAGAGCTGTTGGCTTTGCGTCAGTTTATGGACTTTACCCCAATTTTGGCTACTGTGAAGAGTGATGCAAAGAAGATAATTGTAAATGTCTTGAGGTGAACATATGTATACTAGATCATAAGGAATTCACATTTTCAGCTTCACATATTGCATCAGTTTTCCAAAATGAATAGGCCAATTTATATTTTCACTAGCAGCATATGAGAAACCTGGTTGTGTTCATATGCTTGCAAGCAGTTGGTGTATTCTGCTTTTTATTTTAGCTTTTCTGATGGATGTGTATTAATACTGCGTTACAATTTTAATTCACACTGTACTAACAGCCATGAAGTTGAACATCTTTTAATGCAAGTTGGCAACTGGATATCTTCTTTTGTGAAATGCTTCTGCAATTATTTTATTTATTATTTTAAAATTATGTTGTCTGCTCTTTTCTGACTGTTTTGCATTAGAAAGTGGTGTTTATTTACTGCCAACCTTATTCTCATCCTGTGAGACTGCGGAAGTGATGCTTAAGACCACTGAGCAGTCGCTCCTGCCCACTCACTGTCTGAGCAGTGGGGCTGCAGACCAGGGTCTCAGGACAGGCTGAACACTCCGGACTTTAGTAGAGGACTGTGGGATGGGCCAAGGGGCACCTGGTCCCTTCACTGCCACCCAGACCCACAGCTTTGTGAGGCTCGGAGCTGGAGCATCACCCCCGAACCCCCCGAGTCGGGGTGATGGCTTTCAGCAGCACCTTTCTCTCCCGTTTAGTCTCTTCAGGATCTCTGTGGAAGTAGAGATCAGATAGAACTTCCCATGAGTGTTCACAGAAATTGGTCCTATGCAAAACTTCCTGGGTCAGATTCCAGCACAGCACACCCACTGAGTGAGCGTCCTGGTTGAATGGGATGGTCATTTCCATATAACACAGGGGAGCGCAGAGCAATGGTAGGCAACAAAAGATGCTTCTTTGAGAGGCTGGTGGTCAGCCTTGCCATCCATAACCACCAGCACACAGGGCCCTGGGAGGCTGCCTGGGATCTGATTAGTGGAGGTTCCAGGAGCCTCAGGACAGGTCCCAGTGGCAGCAGCAAACTTCAGCACTGGTGGGCTGTACTCCTGGGGCTATGACATTAACGTTCCGCAGGGTTGTCAGTGTCAACAAAGGCATGAATGAGCTACCCACAGAGCTACCCACAGAGCTACTCCCAGGTCCCTAGGGCTCTGGACATTGAGAAAGTTTAAGTTACATCAGGAATCCAGAACAACACTGTGGACCCCCATCTGGATAGCACGGAAAGGGCTAACTGATTTTAAGAGTTACATATTCTTCATTTAAGTCATTTTAGAATACGTGTCTAAACTATATTTCCCCACTCAGTGATAAGCTTTGATGAGTGTAATTCTTAACTGTAATGTAATCCAATTATAGTTTCCCCATTATGGTGCCTACTTTTTTGTGTTCTACATAAGAAAATTTTGCTATGGGACATGAAATACATAAAGATTTTCTCCCTTGTTTTCTTCCAAAACATTTATTACTATTAATTTATATATAACATATAAATCAGCAAAATGTGAATTCATTTATTTTTATGTAAAGTTGAGTCGACGCTTGATTTTTGCTAATGTTATAGAGTAAGTGCTAGTATCAGACTGGATTCGTTTCTGGTCCCTCTACTCTTTTTTACTGGTTATCTGTCTACCCTTGTCCAATAACCACACTGTTCTAATCACTATGGATGTATAATAAGCCTTGATGTATTCTTTGGTAGGCCCGCTAGTTTTATTATTCTTCAACATCTCTTACATGTTTTTGATCTTCTGTATTTTCATTTTCTGTAGATTCAGCTTGTCAATTTTCACCAAAAAAGAGAAACACTGATGAGATTTTGATTCCTATGGATTGAATCCTTAGATCAATTTAGGGATTACTGACTTATTTTTCATATTGAGCCTTACAAGGTATGGACGAAAAAATGTTTTCCTTATTTAGTTTTAAAAATTTCTTCCAAATGCAATTGCAGTAATTTTAGGTTTAGTCTTTGATATATAAAGCTTTTGATGCTATTCCAAGCAGCATCACTTTTAAAATTTGATTTTCATCATCTTTGTTTCTTATGTACAAGTGAGTTTTTTTCCTATGGAAATTGTATGCAGCTTCTTGTAGGAGTCAGTTACTAATGCTAATAGTTTGCCTTTGGATATTATTTGCCCCCTGGGGTTTACTGAGGTATAGTAGACAAATAAGATTTATTTGTAGTATACAAGATGATGTTTTGATATATGTCTAGACTGAGAAATGATTACCAGGATCAAGCCAATTAACATATCCATCACCTAAAACATCTACCTTTTTTGTGAAGGAGAGGACATTTTATAGACAACAGGTACTTTTTATTGGAGAAATATACCACTTTATACTATCTTCTTTGTATATGGGACACAATATTGTCCTGTTAAGCCTTTCACTGCTGAATATATAATCACCATTTATATTTGGCATACTTGTACTGTGAATGCTCATCAAGCCGACAGCGGATTCCCTCAGAAAATACCCACATACAGAAATGATGGTATGACACCTGAATTATTCCTTAATCTGTTTCCATCTAGGGCCATCCAAAAGCAATGATAGAATACTCCAGGAAGAGAAAAGGAAATTGCTGCTTTGATGAAGACGAACTGCTTAAAATTTGAAGGAATAGTAAGAGGTGTAATATTTTAAGTAAACAGTCCAGTATGGTTAAGTAAAAAATGTGAGTGGTCATGGGGGCCTGGATCTAGTTCTTCCTCCTATTGCCCCATCTCTTCCAGACACTGCAACTGCAACCCAGTCCGTTGCACAGAATAATGGCACTTGGTGTGACGTCTCTGGCGTTGTCAGCATCCTCTTGGCTCTCACACTGCCACCTGAGAGCCAAGACCAATTAGTATTTCTTTGTTCAAATTTCCAGTGTGTGTTTTGTACTATTCCCTCAGGGGGATAAACTCTCTTGCCATTTCCCACCAGTAGGTAGACCAGAATTTAGTGTGAGGTCTACAGTTTTATTTATTTGTTTATTTATTTTTGAGATGGAGCCTCAAGCTATCCCCCTGGGTAGAGTGCCATGGCATCACAGCTCACAACCTCTAACTCCTGGGCTCAAGCAAGTCTCCTACCTCAGCCTCCCAAGTAACTGGGACTACAGGCCCCTGCCACAATGCCCGGCCATTTTTTGGTTGCAGCCATCATTGTTGTTTGGCAGGCCTGGGCTGGGGATTCGAACCTGCCACCTTAGGTGTATGTGGCTGGCGCCTTAGCCTCTTGAGCCACAGGTGCCGAGCCTGGTCTACAGTTTTAATTAGAATATAGGTGATGTCTTTTCAGTTAGCAAGTCAGAAGCCTTATCCTCAAAATCCTTGACTATGATGTTAACACATCTCCATAAACAGAGGTGGCCTAAAACTCTGGCATGTTAAAGTTCAGAACGCACAGGCATGCTTGCTGTGTGGTTTCTTGAGACTGTGTGAGCAGACTTGGAACATGCCATGTTTCAGCAACCAAGGAAAAACTATGGTCACTTAGCTTTACCATTCTATAGGACTTTTTGGATCTGTGTGCCAATCCCTTTCATAAGTTTAAGAAATCCTTAGTCATAATCTTCTCTGTCATTCTTTCGGTCAATGATCTTCCTCTTTTCTACATACATATACATTGGATATTTTTGCTGAATCCTATATGCATTTGAGACTTACTGCTCTTTTCTTTATTTTGCTTCAATTTGAATTCTTTTTCCATTGATCTGCTTTCCACAATGTTTATTATGATGTCCATTGATTTATTAAATTTATTAGTTTTTCTTATTTCTTGAATTTATGTTCTTAAAACAAGAACATAATGATTATAGAATCAGTTCTTAATAGCCTTCATCTTTTCATCTATTGGTTTAATAGCCAATCTATTTTATTTAACCTATCTCAAGATATTTAAATGTTTTTTACTGGACGTGATTGTATAATTTCCAATATTGCAATACTCAAATCACCTGTGATCTGCTTCTCTGGTGGGTTTTTCCTTGTTTATTGGTCATTATCAAAACAGTAAACATTCCCCCATTTGTTCATTCTTTGTTGGTGTTGCTACTAATAATGGCTGAATGTGAGACTTGGGGGTCAAATCGGATGGAATGTCCAGATGATACCGTCTTCCCTGAGAGACACTTCCTTCTTTTGTTTGTCTTCTTTTCCCAGAAGACACGTGGTCTGATCATGTTAATGCAATCAAAGACTGGGGTCAGCAAACTTTGGTGAGGCTTAGTCTCATTGTCCCCTTGTTACAACTGTCCTTTTATAGAACGCTAAAGTCAGACTTGGTGAGCTTTCCAGGACCCTGCTCTTCAGATATCTCTGTTGTAATATTTATCTCAATTTTGTTTTTCATGGACTTTTGACTTAGTGTTGTAATCTTCTGCCATGTGGACTTTCAGAATTCAGTACTTATCTTGCAAAGAAAACAAATCCTACTTTTGAGACACTTCAAATCCCATTTTTTGGGGCACTCCAGACTTTCAAGATCACATAATGCCATACTGGATTCCCCGCCCCTCAGTCACAGGAAAGCTGAGGCATAAGTGTTCTGGCAGAACACAAATTCTTAATCTCATACCCTGTGCCAAGATTCTTCATTTTCCCAGGGAAAAAGCTACTTCAGACTGTCAGCTCACCTTTCTGAGATGCTTTTCTTTTCAGAATCTCAATATTCTTTGTTCTGTTATTAACCCTGTTTAAATAGATTTTTTTGGATCGTTTTCAGTTTTCCCTACAGTTCTTGCGAACAGTGCTGTGTTGGTCTGCCGCCATCCCTCCTTTGTGTCTTGAGCCCTTAGCCCGACTTTGCCATGTTGATCAATATTTCTTTTTTCTGTGTTGCAATTGGACAGGATACTGGTATAGTCATTGTTACTAGATTCCATTTTAGGACAAGTTCCATTCAGTGTGGGATAGAGTAAATGCAACTTACTCTTTGCTACAGCCAAAAAAGTGAAGTAAAAAATAAAGCTCCTCATAAAACACCAAGAAAAACTGCACCTGCATGTTTGAATTCTTACATGAGGACATTGACTCCGGAGCAGTTGAGAGTGTGGGATCAGAGCATTAGACAATTTGGTTCAAAGCCACATCTCTGAACGTGAACAAATCACAGGGTATCAAATGGCTGCATTTTATCGTCTCTTTGAGGGGCTGTAATCTTGTCCTCAAGACTGCACGGTGGCTGGTGCTGACTCACTAGTTTGTCTTGAGCCTTTTAATCTATACATCGCCAGATTCTTATATCTAAAACTGTGTGCTGACTCAAAAAATGATTGCCTCTATATTCTTCTTATGAAGTTAGGTCAACATTGTAGAAATTTAGAGCTGGAAAGGATAATGAAAGTCGCGAACTCTATCCCTTTTATGAATATAGTGAAACTCAAAAGAAGTAACATAAATTTACTAAACATAATATACTGTTTGATGGTAGAATCAGTGTTGCAACCAAATTTCCTGATTCCTCATCCAGTATCTTTGCTTTCTATAACTACGATCCACTCCAAATAGTACTGTGATATTTGTCGTCACCAGTTTCAGTCAATGTGGCCATTTTCTCCCTTTTGATGTAAATCCAAACGTCAGTTGTCTGATCATTTTAGCCTGCCTCCTTCACGTTGCTTCCTGGCCACTCACTCTTTTTTTTTTAGGTGGTATTAAAAATACCACATTGAAAGCAAAGACCTTGAGGTGGATAGTGGGAACTGTTAGGAAAGAATATTTCAAGAAGAAACATTTCTTTTTGGAGAGACATTTTGGATAAGCATGGAGGAAAAATGCCATCTGATATAGAAAAAAAAAATTCCACGTGTGGTCCTATTTATAAACCCTACTCTAAGAGGCAGCAACACATTATTCGTAAGTGGTACTTCAATTGCTTCTCCTTTGTCCAGCTTCCTTTTATAAGCTTTAAAATACAGGCAGCCACACGTTTACAGCAAAGTATCTGTTGAGCATTTCATTAGCTAAAATGTATTAAAGGTGCCACTGTTTAATGAGAAAACAAAATAAATCTTAGCGTAAGATTTTCAACAACATTTTATAACACCCATATAATGAGACATTTGCCAAAATTACTTCTTGTGAGATTACAAATTGCTGCAATATCATATTCCAAATCCACATGGCAAAACTGTCTTACGGGGTTAAGATGAACTACTTTTATTATATAAATAGTCCTTTACCACCTCCGGCTGTACTTTATTGGGTCACGTTATTTATTATAAGAGTCATGAAGGAAGAAAACTCAAGTCAGGCTAACCCAATCGTGTAGCTTATATCATTAGCCAGACTATCAGGAGGAAGCGAAGTTGGCTGAAAAGAAATCGTGCTGAAAAATAATTGTCAGTGTGGTGAATCTTGAACTCTGTTCAAAACTATGGTCCTGAGGTTTTCCCCGCGAAACACGTCATTACTGTGAAGTGAAAGGCTTCCAAAGTGCAGACGGATGAAGGTAAGAATAAGAATTTGTTTTTTCAAATTTCATACAAGATGGATAGAGATCACATAACACAGTATTAACGACACTTGTAAATATGAAATCATCTCTTTCCTTGGTGTTAACATGGGAGATGCCTTAATACTTAATGCCCGTGAGAACAGGTGGGGTGCCATCAAGGAAGAGCTGGGAGTACTACGAGAAGGTTTGTTATTCTGTCGATGTTCTTTGTTTTTTTCTCATAATTCTAAAAATACTTTAATTATCTCCTACTTTAGGTAGACAAAATTCTTCGAGCCCTATTCAATCTTCAGGACTTCTATTTTCAATTGCAATCTGGTTTGGGATTATTTTTGTTACTGCTTGCTTTTGCTTAATTGCTGAACCACATATTTATAAGACCAAGTGTAATAATATCCAAACTATCTCTCTAAAAAAAATCACACCATATTGTGCTCAAAGGATATAGCATAGATTTTCTTACTATGAAAACAGGATTTTCACATTTGTAATAATCATAAAACTTATGTAAAAATCTATGTTTCAATAGTTTTTCACCAAAGACTGCTTTGCTTACTTAAGTCATGTAATGGTTTTGTACTTCAATAAATAAGTTGATAATATCCAAAAAATATTGTGATGTAAATTTTAGGCTTACCCACTTAGTGTTTTGCCTACATTCTGTAGGCTGAAATAGTACCACAAAGTAGAATGAGGCGAAATTATGTGCACACACAGACACACACACACAAACCTAATATGGGGAAAATATGCTCTTTATATTCAAATAGAAGAAGTATTAATAATCACACTAACCATTTTCTCTTTGATAGACCCGAATTATGGCTGTTTTTTCCTCCTATAATTAATATCGTGCTCCTGATTGCCACTGAGGTCTAGATAATCCAGCATTTGTGCTATGTAAATACAAAGTGATGATATATTTTTGACAGAATAGCACGCATACTAATAACCTCACCTAAAGTCTTCTCATAGACTTTTTTTTGACATCAATCTAAGCATATGATAATTAATTATCTTTAAATCTGATTTAATTAGCTCGAGCTGCTACTAACGTCCCTGAGTACCTACTTCCCCCCAGCACTGTAATTTCTAAGGTCATTGCACTGTGTACTTGAAGCGACCCTTTATGGTGGGTGTTATTATTTCTATCTTAAGATAGAGACTCAATAATGTTCAGAAATTTACCAAATTCACACTTTCCAAAAGTGGTTGGAACTGTGATTAACACCTAGCGTGTTTGAATCCAAAGCACGTGTTCTTTCTATTATACTATTCTAGCCAATGCCTGGACAGCCTGCTTCCAATCTCCACATCAAGACAATTCTGGGCTCTAGAACTTTACATCCCCTAAGCTGAAGATATCCTTGCTTTCTGTAAGAAAGAGGAAAAAAACCTTTTCCTGGAGACAAATGTGTGATGAGTAATTTCCTATAATGTCTAAACTGATGCACTTATCACATGTAGAAATAGACAGACAGATAGATTTTATGCTAAAACCAAATGTTAAATATATTTTTAGTGCTAATGATTTTTTGCATTTCTTCATTTGTTCAACACATTTAATTTTTGGTGTTGACTTAGTGAAGGAAGTTTAAATAAGAAAATATGCTTGATCCTAACTTTAGCAAGGAAATATATTTATAAGCAAATAATTATTATAAAAGTGGCCTCTCTTCTTATCTTTCAAATTTTCTTCTTTTTTTTTTCTAATCTATGGTGTTTATAATTATGGAAAGTTCCTTGATAAATTTTAAAGAAAATATACAATCTGAGTAGGCTATATATATGAGACTGTCACAGAACTAAAAATATTTTTTAAACATTAATTGATGTATTGTTTTTGTCAGATGATTCTGGTGTTAACTGAGTCCTTTAGATGTTGATCTTTTTTTTTTTTTTAGAAGATAATGTAAAACCAATTCTAATTTCTTTATTTTTTTCCCCTTATAAAAGTGCATTCATGTGAGTGTGTTTCCATTAACCAACCCCAGGTCTCCTGTTATTTTTTTGTAATTCACAATCTGACTTGTGGGAAATCCTTTAAGCCGTTTATTGAACAAAAGGCCAGGGTGAGCTGAATTTGATTTCTACATATCTTGTACTTAAGCCTCTGAATCTGTATTTCTTGAAGTTTTACCAAAACATCTGAAACATGAAGACCTAACTCAAGAAAAAGCATAAGCAACTGGTATTTCTCCATTTGCTTTTGAATAAATTGGCCCTTGCAGCCTCTTAAGCTTCTTATGGATACAAAATATTGAACAATCAGAGGGGCGACACTGAAGGATGTCACATGGTGGGTTATTTCTGTCACCTCCATATGTCTCTAGTTCTCGAGCTGGGAGCTGGTATTTGAATCTTCCCTTCTTTGATTATGGATAGAGTTCTCTGAGCATTTGTTAGCAGCTACCGAAAAGCAGATGGCTGGGAGAGAGGTTTATTCCCGCAAGTGGCCTGCTCTTTGGCCGTACCACCCCAGATGTCAGGATGGTGGAGGTGCGTTTTACATAGCAGAACACAAGAGGGAAAGATTTCTAAGCAGGGAATTTTGAGGTTACCAAATCCTGATTGAGATTGAGAAGTGTTAAGTTGTTAACATTCCAGAGAATAGTTAATTTAAGAACTTTCCAGAAGGTAGCAAAATGAATAAAGCAAAAACTAAATTCAGCTTTGATGGTTTCTTTTGAGACTAACCTACATTTTCTAACATTCTAGCAAATGCAAACTTTAAAGATCCTCTCTAGATAATTCCCTTTAAACCTACTTCTACCAGTTTTAATGCATTTTCTTAGAAAATGAAAACAGAATGTGATTAGAACATATCGTCAACTTAACTTTATTGGAAAGATGAGAACAATTGTGGCTAATTGATTACATGGTGATCTAGGCCATTTTCAGGACTTTTCTTCACAGGACCTTACCTTGAACAACAAAATCCTCAAAATCTCAGCATAAAAAAATTCCTTTCCTTCTCTATGATACTTTCTGCTCATTTCATTTACCTCATTGGATTGACTAACATGTCCCCTCATAAGACAGAGCTGATATTGCAAAGGAACAAATTATTATGATGTTTACCTCAAACCAACAAATATTTATTTAGCACTGTTTATGTATGAAGAGCTAGGCATAGTGAGTGTCAATCTTTTAGTTCTCTGAGAACCAAAAAAAATCTGCATATTTCCTTTTTTCTCTCTTTGTTTAAATCAACTGATAATAGTTTAATGCTTTTATCGGCTACAGTGTGCTGATTTTATGTACAATTTGGAACGCTTACATCAAACTGGTTAACATAGTCTTCACCTCACTTACTTAATTATTGTGTTAGGGCATCTATACTCTATACTTCATAAATTTGACAGGTACCTTGGGATATGGACCATAGGTGTGGTCCCACCGTTTACCCTCCTCTAGTACACCCCGCCTTCCCTGCCCACCCCCTCTACTTCTCTTCTTCATCCTAGGCTATAGTTGTGATCTATTGTTCATAAGAAAATGTGAGTAATTATTATTATTATTATTATTTTTTGAGACAGAGCCTCAAGCTGTCCCCCTGGGTAGAGTGAGCTGGCATCACAGCTCACAGCAACCTCCAACTCCTGGGCTCAAGTGAGTCTCCCGCCTCCCAAGTAGCTGGGACCACAGGCGCCAGCCACAACATCCGGCTATTTTTTGGTTGCAGCCATCATTGTTGTTTTGGCGGGCCCAGGCTGGATTCGAACCCACCACCTTAGGTGTATGTGGCTGGCGCCTTAGCCACTTGAGCCACAGGCACTGAGCCAATGTGAGTAATTATAAATTGATCTCTCTTCCCTTACAGGTAAGTGGAATGTAGACAAGAGAGGGAATCATTTTGGACCATGGTGATGTGAAGGCAACACCCTAGGGATGACAGAAGAGCAAGCTGAATCAAAAGGCCATTTAATAAACAATGGTTAAGAATTTAGCGCCACCCTCCTTCACTTCTCACCCCCTGGAAGGCAGGCTGCTTGGGTTTCAGGGGAAGGACGGGAGACTGTGCACATTTTCTCTGGATCCCCCATTGTTTTGAAAATATCATTTGCTGAGGAGTCATGTGGTCACACTTTCCTGTAAGACAGGCTGTGAAATGTAGACTTTTTTCTGGGTAGCCAAAAATCTACTGTGGAAGAATGGAAAACGGAAATTGGAAGTAAACTGGCACTTTCTGCCACAAATCCTTATGTTGCAGGAAAATGGCAAATTAAAACAGACACTTACACCAACAATATAGATGAAGGAATATATGATTGACCAGGAGAACTCAGGTGCCTCAAGGTGTAAAATGCTGAGCTCTGGGGAACTTTTTTTCCCAAACTCTTTTTTTTTTTTTGAGACGGAGCCTCAAGCTGTCCCCCTGGGTAGAGTGCCATGGCATCACAGCTCATAGCAACCTCCAACTCCTGGGCTCAAGAGAGTCTCCTGCCTCTGCCTCCCAAGTAGCTGGGACCACAGGCACCTGCCACAACGCCTGGCCATTTTTTGGTTGCAACCA
>CAUYQV010147518.1:0-10054 GCA_963574575.1 Galagoides demidoff | reverse complement strand
GGTCCCAGCTACTTGGGAGGCGGAGGCAGGAGACTCGCTTGAGCCCAGGAGTTGGAGGTTGCTATGAGCTGTGATGCCATGGCACTCTACCCAGGGGGATAGCTTGAGGCTCTGTCTCAAAAAAAAAAAAAAAAAAGGAATGCATTAGGATAGAACTCTCTTGACTGACTATAGAAATGTTCTGAAAGAATATGTTTTTTATTCTATTCCTAAATTGCTTACAAATATGGGTACAGCATCTCCCCATTTCAGGAATAGAAAAGGTAAAAACCTAGGGGATTTACAAAATTAGAAAATCCCCTGGGTTTTTACCTTTCCCATTTCAGCACAGCTTGTTGACTGCTGGTTTTGTTTTGCTGTGTGTTACTTTTGGAAAGAAATGCTGAGTAACTCGTGTTTTGCTGTCTGTCCGATGTAGGATCTTAGTAACTAGATATGAGTCATCATGGTGGTGCTAATTCTAGACGGAAATCTCATCAAAAATGGGAAGAACCTGTATTTCCAAAAAAACATTATTCTACAAGATGTGGCGCAGCCTCATTTTCTTCCTTGCCCAAAGATGTGTCATATTTTTTAAAGAATCCTATTTATTTTTTACTCAACTTGGATTTTCCTTCCTTTCATTCTAAGGCAAAAAATTCACCACAAAAGTTGGCTTTTCTATCAGAACAAACCCCTCTGATTATATTAGCCACATACTTTTTTTTTTTTTTTTGAGACAGAGCCTCAAGCTATCCCCCTGGGTAGAGTGCCATGGCATCACAGCTCATAGCAACCTCCAGCTCCTGGGCTCAAGCAAGTCTCCTGCCTCAGCCTCCCAAGTAGCTGGGACCACAGGCGCCCACCACAACGCCCAGCCATTTTTTGGTTGCAGCCATCATTGTTGTTTGGCGGGCCCAGGTTGGGGATTCGAACCTGCCACCTTAGGTGTACGTGGCTGGTGCCTTAGCCGATTGAGCCACAGGCGCCAAACCATTAGCCACATACTTTATGACGATTAAGGCCAAGATGGTTAAATTTAAGTGTAACTGCAAAGAAGATTCAGTATCATGAGCATGCCCACGCTAGCCCAGATAATCTAGAAGTTCAAGATCTTTGGAAGAATGATATGGGAGGACCTGACCTATAGGATATCAAAATGTTTAAAGCTAGAATACTCATAATTAGTAAAAATGTAATTATGGAATTTATACAGTGTCAAATTTATACAGGGACAAAGATATATTTTAAAAGAATATGCCAAAGCACAACAAAACCTCAAAACTTCTGAGGATCAAAAGACAATTCAAAACCTCTGGGTTTCAAAAGACACCCTAGAAATAGCATATCCTGAGATGAGATATTTGCAACAGCTAGAATAACAAAAGATTATTATCTAGAATATATTCATTTTTAATTTTTTTTCCTAAGAGGCATTCTCCTATGTTGCCCAGCCTCCCACGTAGCTGGCATTACAGGTGCAAGCCACCTCAGCTGACCTTATCTAGAACATATGAAGAATTTCTAAAAATTAATAAGAAAAAAATTCTTGTAGCAAAAAGAGCAAAAATGTTAACAGGTGGTTTACAAAAGCATCAATGTGAATGGCCAATAAACACAAGCTCAACCTCCCATATGAGGACAACGTGAAAACCACCCTGAGATACAATCGATACCAATCAGATTGGCATTGTTTGCAAAGGTAACTTTTTGATTAGCTAATGATTACACATGGTTATAAAAATGAAATAATAGAAAAAAGTGCCTAGGGGAAATCTCACCTGATATTCTATCCATCCCAGCCTCACCAACTAATTTATCACTTTTCAGAAATTACACATACATATAAATGTGTATTATTTATTCCTCTGTTGTTTATTCAGATAAAAGGTATCATAGTATATTCGTTGCATTACTTCTTGCTTTTTTGAACCTAAAGATATATTTCAGCAATCTTTGTTATCGGTACATATAAATCTTTCACATTTCTTTCAATGGTTACATAATAATTTAGTTATATGGCTGGGCTCAGCGCCTGAGGCTCAATAGGCTAAGACGCCAGCCACATACACCTAAGGTGGCGGGTTCTAATCCCCAGCCCGGGCCTGCCAAACAACAATGATGGCTGCAACCAAAAAATGGCCAGGCGTTGTGCTGGGCTCCTGTGGTCCCAGCTACTTGGGAGGCTGAGGCAGGAGACTCGCTTGAGCCCAGGAGTTGGAGGTTGCTGTGAGCTGTGATGCCATGGCACTCTACTCAGGAGGATAGCTTGAGGCTCTGTCTCAAAAAAAATAAGTGATGATGGTGCAGGTGCCAGTGGAAGGTGGAGGAGGAGGAGGAGAGAGATTATTGCTTGGGAAGGGAGTCACCTTCATGAAAACATCAGGAAACTGCGCTTCTGGTGGTTCTGGTGACTTCATTCCTTGCCTTTTCATGCACTCTGCTAAGGTACCACTTGTAAAGGGCTTGAGGTGGTGTCTTTTGAGAACCAACGTTCCAAAGTGGTCTGATGTTGGTGACTTTTTTGAAATGATGTTATCATTGAACAAATTAACACACCTGTTAACAAAGGCTTTACTGGGTGCCACTTTACAATGGCTCCCTGGGTTTTGGACCACATGCATAGAAGATCCTTGATTTCAGCAGAGGGAATGGCTCCAGCGTCTTCCTCATCCTCCCTTGAGGAAATTATCTCTGTGGCTTCTTTCTGCTGCTGCTGGTTGAGGTCCTGAAGCTCTTCCATCACCAGCTCAGTCCCATGATCACCCACTAACTCACAGACATCCTCTTCATTGACTTCCAGACCAGGACCTTACCCAGAGATGCAATGTGAGGAATAGCAGGTGCCTCGGCAAAGCCCTCGAAGCCCCTTGCAACAGCACATTCAGGCCAGAGATTTTTCCAGGCAGAATTCATTGTCCTAAAGAGACTTCCCTCTGTGCTTTCTCAGTGATTTTTAGGCAATGGAAGATATTGGGATTCTTCTAGAATGCTCCTGGGGTCAGTTCTGTTTTATTTGTAACTTATACAACTCTGAAACATAGTCTTGGTGGGCAATTTTTTGAAGTCTGAGATCACCTGCTGATCCATGGGCTGGGCTGGGTAAGAGGAGTGGTGTTGAAGGGCAAATACTTTATCTTGACAAAGCTGTATTCATCCACCAAGTCATCTTCTAAGCTGGGAGGATGCACAGGAACATTGTCCAGGACAAAGCCTCCACTGGGAGATTTCCCTCCTGCAGATAAGCCTTTACTGAAGGAGCAAACTTCTCCTGCATCCATTCAGTGCAGAACTGCCTGGTAGCCCAGGCTTTCACTTTCCATCTCCACCTAACATTAACTTTGCTCTTAATGGTGTTCTTCGTAAAGACTCGTGGATGCTCTGATTGGTACACAGGGGAGGTTTGATCTCGCAGTCCCCTCTAACATGACCACACAACAAGAGAGTACCTGGGTCTCTCAGTGCCTTATGGCCTGCTACAGACTTTTCTTCCATTAAGATGTACATCTGCCTAGGCATCTTGGAAACTTGGAAAAAGATTTTTCCAAGAGTGGCCTGTTCCATCACAATTGGTCACCTGGTTCAAAATATATCCCTTACTGTTCACAAACTCCTCAAACTTTTACAAACTTTTCTGCTGCTTCAGAATTAGAACAGGCAGCTTTTCTGTGCATAATAATGCTATGGATCCCTGTCCCCTTGTTAAAGTTCTTGAATTATCCCCTCCTGGCTTTAAACCACCCCCACCCCACCCCAATTTGAACACTAATATCAGGCCCGCCTTTCACTAAATCATCATGGAGGACCGCGGCCTTCTCACAAAGTGCTGTCTCAGGAATCACCTCCCCAGCCAGCTGTTTTTCATTAGTCCAAACTGCGAGGAATTTTTCCACCTCTTCCACCCTTTTCCATCTCCTAAAGGTCAGCATCATATCACCCTTTGCCACATCAGCTGCTTTGATAACGTCTTTATTTTTCAAAATCATATACACAGTCAATTTAGGCACATGTGCACGGCTTTCATGCTTAGCCATAAGAGCTTTCTTAACTTTAATTGTAGCTCTAGCAGCTGTCCTCATACTCTTATTCCTCTCACTACACGTTTAGGACCCATGGCAAATACATTTCGTTGTTATGATATAAAACAATCACACAAAACAGGCACAAACACATAAACTTAGGAGCAAAAATCACTCAAAATTCTTTCATTACAGCTTCTGACATCAAACGGAACCACACAGAGTATGGGCAGCCCAAGCACAGGGGGAAATGCACAAAAACGCATGAACAGCACACTGGACATTTGAATTCCAAAGCAGTGTTTGCATGTTGCTCTAATTTTTGGTTTGGATTCCAAATTGTTCAAGTTCTGTGGAAATACTATACTTTGAAAACAATTATTGAGTATTTTTCTTGTTATTTTTAATTATGTTATCCCTATAAATTTAATTTTGGTAAAAAAGGAAGGGTATGTAAGCCTTAAGGAGAATGATATTGGCAGTGAGGAGAGATTTACTGAAACCAGGCTCCAAGTGAAACCTGGTATCCAGAAAGCAAACTGAGTGGGAGTTCAATGGGAGGCTGAGGTGGGTGGCTTGCTGGAGCCAACAGGTTCAAGACCAGCCTGAGCCAGAAATTTCATCTCTAAAAATTTAGCTGGGCATTGTAGTGGTGCCTGTAGCCCCAGCTATTTGGGAGGCTGAAGCAAGAGAATCACTTAAGCCCAAGAGTTTCAGGTTGCTGTGAGCTGTGAAGCAACTGCACTCTACTGAGCAAAGTGAGACTCTATCTCAAAAAAAAAAAAAAAAAAAAGGGAGGATTGAGTAAGCTATCTGTTTGAAAATACATGTTATTGCCTGCCAAATAACTAGTCATTTTTAACTTCAGCACAAACTTGTTTGACACAAAATGCACTTAACCCTTCAGCTCAGCTCTGGAGGAAAGACTTATTTAACCTAGTTTGGGGATTCTGTCTCACATGTCGATGACCCGCTATACCTGGACATGGATAGAGAGAGCCTCTAACTCTGGAAAATAGAGCGGGTTAAATTAAAGGATTATGTTGGCATAATAACTTCAGGCAAGGGTGCAAAGTATGAAAATAAGTTCTGCCTCTTGCAATAATTTAACCTAATAAAAATATCATCATCACAGTTAAACTCTACAAGATCAGATGCTGGCTCAGCTCCACAGCAGCTCTGCGACTAGGGCAAGTTATCCACCTCTCTGAGTCTCTGTGTGTTTATTGTAAAACAGAACTAATAAAGTCACCTGTCTCACAGGTTTACTGTGACATTAAATGGGTTAAGTAGGTAAGGTACTTAGACCCACATCCAGTGCACTATGTATTCTATGTCAAGTTAGCTCATACATTGTTTCTCAAGAATGAGTATTGCCTATGACATTGATTGCTCTACTTTGAAGTTTAAAGATTCCTATAATTCCCCTCAAACATTTTCAGTAACTAATACAGGTTTGATAAATTCTTACTTTGTCAAGCAATGATTTTGAAAAGTCAATATAACTGTCTTTCACAGAACAAGGGCATTTTAATTGCAAAATTAAATTTTTAGGTTAGGAACCTAAAATCCTAGTGAGAACAGACATTATTTCTATGGAAAGACTATTCTCTAAACAGAATGAATTTAGTGCGTGGAAAACTCTGTAGTGTAATGCTTATGTTTTCCTTTCCTAATTTTATCTCAGACCCTGAAACCTTCATCACAATCCACTTTCTTTGTCACAAGACTGAATCCCCTTCACATTATAAGTGATTGCTAAAACTATGCTGGAAAGTTTCAAATAGAAATTTTCACGTTAAGGCAATAGGCAATTCTGGGGAAAGCCAAGCAAACCGCTCAAGCAGGGTCAAACCTGCATCATCAAATGTCAAAAGGCTCCTGTCACAAAGTCAGGAACCTGGAGATCAGGGAAGTTAATAGAGGTTACATAGCATTCACCAAAAAGTGGCTGAACTTTGGAAGTCACTGTGCTTATCACTGCTGGACAATCCCCACTGTCAACAGAAATAGAAGCAAATGTGTGGAAAATCAAACTCCTAAGAACTAATAGATACTCTGTCAGAAGTAACAGATGTGAAGCTATTTAAGTGAACTTCATAGAACAGATTCAATGATGAGTCAGAGGCAGATGTATTTTGGACCAATGCCGGTAAGAATTTAGAGTAAGAACAGAGGAGAAGAGAAGTTTTAACTATGCCCATAAGGGGCAGGTTCTTCAGAGGACACAGAGAAGATGCCACCTAGTGTGTATCACATTATGTCCGTGAAATGAAGTATCCTAATGAGGGCTTTGAATTGTTTATGTCATGGCACTGCCTCATGAGCAAAGGACTCCACACACTAAATGTCACCACAGTTAAACAGAGCATATGGCTTAGGGAAGAGAACATTAGAAACTGCAACAATAAACAGCCAATGACAAGGTAATCAATTCAGCCAACCATGAGCTCTATCCCATGGAGGAAAATACCTGGATAAGTGGTGCAAACAAACACACGCACACAGGAAAAAATAGTGAAATTAATTAAATATATCACATAATATGTTATCAGAATATGAGAGATATGTAGATGAAGGTGATGCATCTCCTGCTTATATATCTTATCTTACTATGCAAGACACAACACTCACATCCATGCGCACGTGTGTACACACACACAATCTTACACACAAATACAGATAAATATGGGCAGTAGTCTCTACTTAGGAAAACCACATAGGAATCCAAAATGCATATAACAATTAAGGAAGCTTGCATGGAGAGGCAACTTTTAAGAGTGATTATTGATTTTGGTTAGCCCTGAAATGGATCTTTCACAGATACTTTGAATAGGGATCCCGTGAAGCCCTAGTTGGGGTTTTGGGAAGTGAGAGAGGGAAGAGAGGAAAATCAACAAACTTGACTTTAAGAGCAGATGACACTGTGAGAAATGGCAGCAAGACAGCTGAAGACCTCTGTTGGAAGGCAAAGAACATAACCTAGAATTGTGCTCCCATAGTACAAGACCAGGGTAGATTTTCCCCCAACTCCTATGTGACGTGGGCTGAGCATTGCTCTCGTGGCTTCACCTTCCTAATATCTGCAGCATGCCCACATTGTGTACAGGGCACAGGCACATTATCTGCAACAACCACAATTTGACGAGACCTAAGGAACCTGGAGTAAGAAATAGGTAGGACAGAGGGAAGGTAATCAGCAACTGCGGGTAGATGTGGAAGGCTCAGGGGAAACCAGGGGCAATGTGAAAAGAAGCTGTGAAGTCTAAAGGAAGGGGGAAGAAGTTCCGATGGAATAGGTCTGGGAAATTATAATGAAAAATTAATTAAATTAAATTAAAAGTTTAATTTTTTTCCTGTAGGCAATTAGGATCAAAAGGCAGTTTTGAGCTATAAAGTGACATAAACAAAATGAATATTCCTAAATATCAGGTTGGTAAGCAGGTGGAGGGGAAAAAAAAAAACAAGAGAAGGAAAGGAGACTGAGGGGAGGCCTTATTAGGAGGCTATTGAAAACACCCTGAGGAGAAGTTTTGAAAGATGTAAAGTAGGAAAAAGGCAGTAGAAGTTGAAAGATGGAGAAAAAAAGGAGAAGAATTATAGAGATAGACTTTCTAAGATGGCTGGCGTTGTGATGTAGAATATAAAGCAAAGGAAATGAGCTATGTGGGGCCATCCCTGAGAGCAAGCTCTGGGTCTTGTGGAGTGAATGGAGGTAACACAGGCATGGTGGGTCCTGTTTGGTCTTCTGTGTCTGCAATGCCCGGTGGATTTTTGGACAATGAAGCAGCATGGAGCAAGATTTTTTTTTCTCTTTTATTTAGTATTTTTTTCAAATTAATATGAGGGTACAATTTTTAGGTTACATTGTTCTCACTTCCAGAGTAGATTTCCATTTTTAGAAGAGCCCCTCACCCAGGGGGCGTGTTATACACCCTCCCAATGTGCACGTTAGGTGAGATCCCGCCTCATGTCCTCCCTCCTTTTTCCAAACATCACCTCCATCACCTCCTGCTTTCCTCCACACCTGAACTTGACTATATTAGGGTTTTATTGTTCCTAAGAGCATGTAATTATATATTGATTTCATTTTAGTATGGAGCATATTGGATATTTATTTTTCCATTCTTGTGAAACTTTACTAAGAGGAATGTATTTCAACTTCCATCCAAGGAAAAGTAAATTTCCATCTTTTTTAATGGCTGAATAATATTCCCTAGTATATACATACACCACAATTTGTTGATCCATTCATGGGTTGATGGGCACTCTGGTTGCTTCCATGACTTGGCAGTTATGAGTCTGACAAACATCTACAGAGAACTCAAATTAAACAATAAGAAACAGCACAGAGCAAGATTGATCATATTAAACCTACGATAGGGGGTGAGCCCCGTCTGCCTGGGGACAGTGGCAAATACAATAGGCACTTCTAAGGACTGGGTGATATGAGAATGTCATTGAGGAGAAGGAAAAGCAATACCTGAGAACTGATAAACCACAAGGGACTAGTGAAGGCAAGGGACCATGTAATTCTGAGGGATGAAGCACTAACCCTGGGCAAGTGCCTTTCTAGCAGAGGATGCTGACAGGAGACCGAGGGAAGTGAACATTCCCTTCTACATATACGTTGGCAGTTCCAGACAGTAGGCGATACATTCATACTGCTGTACTGGTAGTGGGGAAGCAAAAAGAAAAGGTACAAAAGATAGAAAAGAAATGAAAACTATAAATGAAAATAAAAGACAAGGTCAGAATAGTATCCAGAGTAAATTCTCCCCTCCAGGCACCCAAAAGGAAGGGCCCAGTGTTGCTAATGCCCTTCTGGCAGAAAAGGAGCCAGGCTCATTATTTTTCCTCTTTCTAAAGTTACTCCCAGATTCCCTGTGTGGCTTCTATGTAGCAGCACTAGACTTGCTTAGATAGCAAACATGTCAGAAGGGTTTTCAAATTATTTTTGAAAGATTGCCCCAGGGCCTCTCTTTCACAGAGTAAGATTAAGAGCTCCCTGAATGTGTTTCCTCAGTAAGATACACACCTAATCTAACCCCGACTTCTGAGTGTCCTCAGCCTCCTTTAACCATTTCATTTCCTACAGGAGGAGAGAAACGGTCAATGGACTCAAGTAGATGTTCCAGTGCCAGTCAGGGAGTGAAGGAATGATCTTTAACTCCTTTATTCGGTCTGCAGCACTGGTGGGTAAGATTTCTTAATTACGCCTTGAGATTATTAACAGGAAACATTTTGTTGTGAGGCCAGTGATGACAAAACTCTCTATTCAACACAGTCATCAGGACTGGCCAGGAACTTTACAGACCTAGTTTCAAATAATAGTCACCAATTCTATGTGAATGACACCACTATCTTCTTTTTACAGATACGGGAATCAAGGCTCCAAATCTAAATGTAATTTACTTGTACAAAGTCACAAGGTTAATGGGAGATTATAGTAGGCTTAAAACCAGATAGATGTACCTGCCTTTAAGGACCATGCTTTTCCCACTCCCAGAAGTGCATCTGAAACTTTGCATTCCTGTAATGGCCACTGTCATGATGAAATACAGGAGTTGAAGTTGAAGAAGACTCTGTATGAGTCCATGATTTCCTTACTGCTTAAAAGATCCCATTTCTAAGACTCTGTGATCTTAGAAGCATTCATTCATAAGTATATTCTAAATCACTTGACTAACTTAGATAAAAGAAAAGCTAAAAAGATTAATAAGTATGCAAGTGAAGCAATGAGAAATGATATGTTTCTCTTGCATTACCTAATTCTTTCATTATTATTATTATTAAGTCATCTACACATAGATCATGAAGACATTTATGCATATGTGGGGTACAATATGTTGGTTTTTTTATACAATCTGACGTGCTTACATCAAACCAATCAACATAGCTTTTGCCTCATTGACTTGAGTATTGTGTTAAGACATTTATGTTCTATACTTGACAGATTTGACTTGTACCCTTGCAATATGCTCCATAGGTGTGGTCCCACCATTTACCCTCCCTCTGTCAAACCTCCCCTCCCACTCCATTTCTCTCCTTTATCC
>CAUYQV010147515.1:0-40227 GCA_963574575.1 Galagoides demidoff | reverse complement strand
AGGACTCACACTGTTTCCATCATCTGAATCTTTCTGCCTGGCTCTTGAGTCTTTGACCTCTTGGGTATCTTTCATGGCTAAGGTAAGGGCGAGGAGGTTTCCACAAAAAGATTAGGAGGAAGAAAATTGCCCAGGAAATGCCAGGGCAGTATTTTGAAGCGGACCTCAAAACATGTGTTGTCAAACATGACACCAAATATAGGTATAGGTGGTGATAGTCAGTTTTCTTGGTCAAGGCCTTATTGCCTATATCTCCCAAGGCCACTGAAGTGTACACATCTATTCTCCATCCGGCCACTTTAATGAGTTGCTGCTACTTGGAAGTTTCTCAGATCTGACTGTACAAACATTTCAATCTGAAACACAGAGATATCCATGTCCTTTCCAATGTCCCTTAAATTGTAGCTACTCTTCTTTAAAATCCCTACAGAATAACTTGGTGCAATTTTGGATTTTAGCTCATAACCTCCTCTCTTCTCCTGAAATCTCTCACAGACTCTCTGCCCCCTCAGTATTACATGGTGGCTTCCCTTCCTACTACCTTGAAAAAAACAGAGATCACCTAACTGGTGTTCTCTTGTTTTATCTCCACTACGTGTGGAAATACATCTAGATTTGTGCCCATATTTTCTCATTAAAATGATAGACTTCTGCTTTTATCAAAGGTCAGTTCTTCCCTCCAATACACTGCATCACACTGTGTTATCCTGGCTGAAGCGCTTTCTTGGCCTCTGCAGAAAATTCCTTTACTCATAATTGTCTTTTACTCTGTTATTTCTCCTTGCCTTCCTCTCCCTTCCCTGAATTACTACCGTCAGCAAAAGAGCATGATCCGGTATCACTCCTCTTAGAAACAAACCAGAGCCTTTTCTGAGAACATATCTCGTCCTACCTAATTGTTGCCTTTTTTTCTGCCCTTCCTGGTAGGATTTCTTGGAATAATTGTTGAGGAGTCACTGCCATTTCTTCCCGTCTTGTTCAGTCTTTAACCCATTTCATTCTGGCCATCTATCCTCCTGAATTCTGCTATTCCACTGAATTCATGTCACCGTTACCAGTGACCTTGGTGCTGTCAAAACCAAGGGACAATCCTCACTCTTACACTCACTGAATTTATCAGCATGTTACCTTTATGAAGTAATTTCCGTTTCGGTTTTCCTAACCCTTTCTTTGCAACTCCTTATTTCTACTGCCTTTCCCAGCTTCTCTGCTGAATCTCGTACGTGTTTAGTGTACCAGGACTGACTACCTTCTCTTTCTCTGTACATCTGTGTAGGTTTTCAGATCTCCCACCACTGTAAATATCTCTGATTTGTCAATGACCTCGCGAATATGTTACCTCACTGAATTCTTTAGGACTCCTTCCCTGAGCTGGTATATTCATGTTCCTATGGCCAAGCGTCTCCCTTACATTGCTAAAACCTTGATCCCTGGCCCCCACTTCTCCTAAAGGGACTCCTCTGTTTCCGTATCATCAAACTCTATGGCTATTTCCCCCAGTTGCTTAATCTAAACAGGTGCAATTCCTGCACATTGTTAAGTTCTATCAGTTCTGTCTTTAAAATATCTCAAATCTCTCCACCTTTCCTCTCCTCCATCCCCATTCTCCATCCCAAGGCACAATCATGTTATGTATAGGCTAACAGCCATCTGCTAAATACGGTAATTGACCATCTCCCTGCGTTGACCAACTCCTTAAGTTGACCTAATTTTCACAGACTGGACATGTATTATATGTACATATCAGTGCCGTGGCCCTGGTTCCTCATGTTGGTCACCCCTGTATGTTGACAGGTTTGTTGCAGTCCCTTGATGGTCAACTTATAGAGGCTCTACTGTACTGATTCCTTGGCTTCTACTCTTGCTTCTGCTTAATTCCATTTGTCATGCAGAGTCTTTTAAAGCTAAAAAAATGGCCATCTGCCATCTTAAACCTTCCCACTGCTTCCCACTGCGCATAGAATACAATCCAGTCTTTCATCAAGACTTGGTTTCCGTTTGCCTCTCTGGAATCTTCCCTCTGTTCACACACTTACCACTATAGTCTCCTTTGTTCTTGTGGCTCTAAGCTGTTCTTCTTTTTATCATTTTTGCTTTTATCAATTTCTCCAATACTTAACAGGCTCTTCGTGAGGGTGTATGTTTTTCATTCAGAAAACAGATGAACAGAAACTTCTCTGAAGATGACAGACAAATGGCCAGCAAACACAGGAACAAGTGCTCATCTCCCCTAATCATCAGAGAAAGGCAAATCAGACCCACTCTGAGATATCACCGAACTGCAGCGAGATTAGCCCACATTACAAAATCTCGAATCTGCAGAGGCTGGCTACTGTGGATATGGAGAGAAGGGAGTACTTTAACACTGCTGGTAGGATTGGAAACTAATACAACCTCTATGCAAAGAAGTCGACAGAATTCTCAGAGATCTGAAAGTGGACCTTCATTTGATCCCATAATCCCATCACTTCCTATCTACCCAGAAAAAACAAAAAGCCATTTTACCACAAGGACATTTGTAGCAGAATGTTTTTTTGCAGCTCAATTCACAATTGCCGAGATGTGGCAGCAACCCAAGTGCCCATCAACCCATGAATGGATTAACAAACTGTGGTAGATGTATCCCACGGAGTGCTATTCAGACATGAGGGAAGATGGAGACTTTACATCTTTGGTGTTTACCTGGATGGAGTGAAACATTCTTCTTAGTAATGTATCATAGGAATAGAAAACAAGTATCCAACGTACTCAATACTAATATGAAGCCAATATAGAAACAACTCCATGCCCATGCCAAAGAATAAACACAAGTACCATCCAGTGAAGAGGAGGAGAGAGGTGGGAGAGGGTAGCGGAAGGAGGGAGGGTGATTGGTGGGATCTCACTTACTGTGCACAATGAGAGGGTGTTCAGCATCCCCCATGGGTGAAGGCCTCAAGTGCAACTTGAACTTTACCTTAGAAATAAAAACAGTGTAACCTAAACATCTGTACTCTCATATCAATCTGAAAAAAATTTTTTTTAAAAGAGTTAAATAAAGAATATACTTACCAAAAAAATGAAGTAAAATGTCAGTTTGTCAAGGCTCCTTTGTGGGCCACTCTAAGAAAACTTTCCCTCCCCTCACATTTTTAATTATCTTGTGTTTTCTTTTCTCCCCCACACATGCCCATCTAGAGTGCAAACCCTCTGAAAGTGTGAGCTCCTACTTGATGAAACGTTGCTATATTTTCACCACATATACATAGTAAATAAACCAGTAAAAACATTTAATAAATATTTCTTGAATTAAGAAGTATATTAAAATATGTTTTAAAATATCCTCTTCCTCTGTTCACACACACACATATATGATAAAGTTATATGTGTATAAAGATACATATATATCTTTTTTATTAAAAAGTTTTTTGAGCATCAGCTGATACCTTCTTTCTGGGTGGAACTGAGACCATATTAATTCCTTTTATTTTTATGTGACCTACTAAACCTATTACATCTTATATAAACAAATTCCTTCATAGTCAATCATCCTTTGTTTTTAGTTTGCACATTATGTTTAGGTTTTGTTAATGTTGGAATGCTTTGGTGTATTCTATTTGGTGATATTCTACTTAAGGTTGTCATATAAAGATGGAGCTTAATTATAACCTATAATTTATGGTCCCTTGTAGTCCACTTATATATTTACTTACCAGTCCACTTCTTGTATTTTTAGAACAGCAGGTCTCAGCAGGTGACATTTTGTCTTCTAAGTGCCATTTGACAGTGCCTGGAGAAATGTTTCTGTTGTCATAACTGGCCAGAGAGGTGCTAGCATCTAGCAAGCAGAGCCAGAGGTGCTGCTAAGCATCTCACAGTGTGCAGAGAAAATGCCCACAGTGAAGGATCATCTGGCCTCGAATGTCTTTACAGCTGTAGTCAAGAAATCCTGCTCTGGTGTTAACTATACCCACAGCCTCTGCTCTTTGGATCCATGTGTGGTGCTCCTAAAATCTTCCAGCTCTGGTGGACACCCAGGTTCCATCCACAAAGAAGCTGTATTTAGCATTCTTGATGGAAACATCAACTGGGACAGATAGTAATGAAATAGAGCACTCGCCAGACGATCTGAGAGTGTTTCCAATTAATGTGACTTGAGATGTCTAGAGCTAAATTTGAGCTGACTGAGTGCAGTTTACATGTCTGTATCTGGGATATACCTTTTTTCCTACTGGCCATGCTTGTTAAAATAACCTTGGATAGATACTACTAAGCCCTGTAGCTCCGATTACTTTTTCCTTCCAACATTGTCTGCTTGAAGGTCTTAATTTTATCTAAGCAGTGCAAGACAGAACATCCTAATGCAGTTGTAGCATATTAAAATTAGTATATTCATGTGTTTTGATTAGTTGTTTATAATTAGGCTCTGCTACAACAGCTATAAAAATATTGATTAATTTAGTTATGAAAAAAATCCCTCTTAAGAGATACTATTATAATCTCTACTTGTGAAGAACCAAGACAAAGAGGGATGAGATGACCTTCCCAAGAATTACAGTTTGTGGATCACCACGGCAGAGTGGGTCAAGATGGCCCTGTTCTGTAACCTCTCCTAGGAAAATTAATTAAGTTAATAGGATAAAGACTGAACTTATTTACATGGGTGTTTAGGAGGAGGAATTGTTTGGATTAAGATTGCTTTGATTCTCTATGTATTTTTATTATATTCATTTGCTTAAAAAGTACAAGGTACTCAGTGTTTTAGGAAAACAAAATGATGAGAGGTAAAAACTTAAACATTTATAAAATCTATCCGTTTGCTTAATTTTATAAGTGTTCAGCCTGAATGAATATTGTCGTCTTTTAGCCACCAAGCAGCACAGCTGCAGAGACTCTGTTCTAAGTAAAACAATGACGGTAACAAATACTTTTCTACTATTTTAAAGATATGCATCCGCTGGTCTGCCAGCCACATTCTAGACATTGACTCAATTGCACATCCAGTCCTAAGTATTTCAGAGAGAAATAATTAGGATGTCCGTGTAGAGATGAGAAGTCTGAGATTTTAAGAGGTAAACTTGCCCCTGGTCATACAGCTGACAGGTGGTAAAGCTGGAGTCAGTTCAGGTGTCCCCTCTGCCTGCAAAGCCCCTCTGCTTTACATAACAACAGTTTTTATCAAAATTTTGCATTTAGATCATAGTTTGTGATAAATTTAACTTTGTTAAAGTATGAGTTTTTTTTTTTCCCCCTAGGAATACTTAACAAGAAGAGATACAGTGTGGGCAATTCCAAGAGGGGGGGTTTACAAATTGTAACTTAAATGTATATGAGTTGGGGATGAAATTTTTTAGAGGAAGTCCATATTCTGATGGGATCCTCTAACTGCAAGGCCTTTATTTCTTAATATCTCATTATCCATTCCTGGGTTTCAACAGAGCGTGTATAAAATCTTAGTTTTATATAATTGCTGTCAGTATTTAGTAAGCATTCTAGTTAGGAGGAACCAGATTCTTTGCTGAGTATCCACATCTTTGTTAAGAAAGGAAAAAAGGGGCTAGTATTTATCATTAATGATGCTTGGTGTCAGTTTTGCAAGCCATATTTTGATTTAAAATGTCCTGATATCTCTTTACTGATTGCCAGTTAAACAGAAAAAATATGAGGATTCAAATATTTGAATGCAGACTCTCTGAGTTGTGGGGGCTTGCAGTAAAATTAGGTAAGATTAAAAATAACTAAAATAAAACACGATCCTTCCTACTGAAATTTTTATATTTTTTCTAGTTTATCTCTTGTCTCCATTTGTCAAAGGGTCAAGAAGTCCTAGAAGAAGTACTTAAAATTTAAACTCATTGGAAGTTGGGGATTGTTTGGGCTAGAAGGCCAAGGTCAAAGGGCAAGTTGATCTGAGACAAAGAAGTGAAAGAGATAATCAGGATAAAATGTGGCCTGGAAATATGTGCAACCGGGATAGTGGCAGGAACAGAGAAAAATTAAGCAAACACTCTTTCAAGAAGTAGGGCGCCGGCCCCATATACTGGAGGTGGTGGGTTCAACCCGGGCCCTGGCCAAAAACTGCAAAAAAAGAAAGTTAGAAGCTGGTGAATGAATGGACCCTACAGCTATAAATGTACACAGCTGAAGCAGGAACTGTTTATTTATTTTCTTATTTTGATCAATTCTTTTATGGCTTTGACAAAGACAAAATCAAGCTTGTGTTTTTACAATTACGTGCATACATGAGACTTCGTATGATGGTTGCCTCTAACTGGACTTAACCTAGGTTCTCTCTACTTGACAATGTTGATTTTATTTTTTTTATTAAGTCATAGCTGTGTACATTAATGCAATTATGGGGTATAATGTGCTGGTTTTATATACAATTTGAAATACTTTCATCACACTGGTTAACATAGCCTTCACCGCAGGAACTGTTTAAAGAAGTCTATCTTGAGAATAGGATTCTCAAGCTCCACTCCTAATAAAGTACAAGGAGTCACACCAACCTCACCTACCATCACTTCTACCCCCCCCCCAAAAAAAAGGACAAGAAAAATAATCTCTATAAAGAAGCATTAGCTCTGGAAGGAACTTAATCTTGAAAATGAAAGCAATAAAGTTGTTAATTGTAGACAGACACTAAGCTGCTTACAGCAATATTTGCTCATACTATACACACCTAATAAGTTACTTTCTCATTGTTTATTATGTCCTCCATGCTCTGGCAAGAAGCTTAGTTAGCTTCCTCTCTTTATCCTAATTTTGATGGCTTAAATTTGAAACTTTAACTTTGCATTAAAGGAGGGTTTTGATTTAATTAAAGAACGTATTCTGGAGCTTGACTACATTAAAAATCCAACACTTGCTTAACGTGGTTGGGTTAACAATTACATGGAAAACTTTTTTTGCATTTTGTGATCTAGTGGTTATTGAACTCTGTACTCTTAATATTGTGATTAGTATATGTTGTTGTCTTTGCCTTTCTCTTTAATTACTTAAAGTAAGAAGGTAAAGAGTAATTTCACTGCTTTTGAGGAAACTTAATTCTTTACTCTGTCTGACCATCTAATGGCCATAGCTGGGTTTTCTACCAAACACACGTTTATGCCTGAGAGTCATCTGCTATTTTTCTAATCTCAATGTCTCACATCATTGATAGAGGCTGATGGTATATGTACCTGATAGGCTTAAATTTATCAGATTTAATAATACTGGGGCCAAGTCAGGCCTACATAGAAATAAAATATGCAAACCTTGTCCACTGTCTAGTAGGGGATACAGACAAGTAAAATAAGCCTCCAGAAAACTGTAATGTGTTACAAGAAAGGCATGAGTTAAATGCTTGAGGAGTAGAGGATTGGTAAATTTAGAAATTATCAGAAAATTGGTATCACAATCAGGTTCGCTCATTTGGAATCCCACCCCTTCCTGTGATCTGTTGGATTTATATTACTTTAGATTTATAACACAATCTTTACGCCACTTATTACATGGGTTTCCCCTACCTGCCAATTGTATTATGAAAGCAAAAGTGCTTAGCAGTGTATGTGTCTGTAATTTTATCTAATAACAGAAGAAAATACAAAGTAATGCAACTTAGGACTAACACAACATAGTTAAACTCAGGCTTTGGTTGGAGAGGCTAAGGCAACCATGGGATGAAGAGTAAATAGACACAGCAACAGACGCTGCCTAGGAAGCTTCTGTATCGTGCTATCAGTTCTTGGAGTAGGAAGACTGTTTACAATGGATAGTAGTTTAATATACATAGCATACAGATCTGGTAGTAAGGGAGAATATGTTCCTAAACATTTTTTCGGGGGGAGGGCATCCAAAATTTATTTCTTCCTTGGCAAATTAGCATACTGATGTATATATAAAAAGTATCGACTAGAACAACACCTGCCTTCTACTTTGTCTCCCACCTAGTCAAGTAATTTTCTCTCTGGAAGGTAGCCAGGTATATGGAAAAAGCTATTTTTCTATGTTTTAACCTTATAGCAGGATACAAGCATGCAAATGGCCTCTGAACATTTTTACGTAGTACAACGTATAATAGGTTAATAATGCAAAGCAGTTGAGCATTTTCCTCTAAAGTAGCAGACAAACAAAAGACCCCACATCAAAGGCTCCTTGGAGCCGGCAGACTTTTTCCATAAAAAGAAAACTTTGAAAACCTTAGGAAAAGTGCCGGTAGAAGTGTGAAGATCTACATTTGAGGGCAGGAATACGTTCCCAGTGTTATACCGTGCACTGAGCATGATCATAGTGGTTATAAAGGACTGTATTTCTGATAATTCTGATTATGAAAGCATTCTCTAGGTTTACACAGAGAATACTAGCAAAATAAATTAACCAATTGTTCAGTAGAATCCTATACAGCAATTCAAACTGATATTTTATATACCAACACATGTTAATTTTTTACAATAAGTAAAAATGTACTAAAGCAACAGTATACAAACACCATAGTTACAACTATATAAAAATAAAAGGAAAACCCCAAATCATGTGGAGAATGTAGCATAGAACAAAATACACCTAATGTAATTTATTCATAATTCACTCATCATTTTATTAATATATCCACTCACTTGTCTGATATTTATGAAGGGTCCTTAGGTCATGGCACAGAGGTGTTGAGGATACAGTAAAGAAACTAAGGCAAGTTCCACAATTATGGACCATATTATTAGCTAATTCTCATCATGAATTCTATGTGAGGTCTTAATACTCTTGCCTCTGAATTTGGTATCCTTTCTTTAAAACATGTATATTTGTCATAGGAATGACTGTAATTTCATAATGAAAAAATGACAAAGGCAAAAACAATAACAAAAATATTAACATGGGACTTCCTATACCTAGATTTTGAACATGATTAAATAAAGCCCTCTGGATATAGTCAAGTCTCATTACCATTGGAAGTGACAATTAATTTCGTTGTCAATTTAAATCTCTGAGGAAACTCCCTGGCAGTGTCTAATAACCTAATATGAAATAAATTCAAGGTGATTGCAAATCTATAGCTTAGTTCTTATGGAAAATATAGTGGAAAGTTTAAAAATCCAAAGTGGCAGTAGCTGTTTAGCCATGCAGACCACACTGACGTACAGACATATATTTTGCTCCAATGACACTAAACCAACTGTTAAAAGCCACAAACTGTATTAAAATATAGTTTCATCAATTTGCTCTCTTGAACCCACATTTTTCTATCATTTAGTGAACAGCAGTTATTTTATCCTATTATAATCATCTGTCTTAGTCCTGTTCTATCACCATTTTAGCCATTTATAAAGAAACTCCTTTGAGCCCTGCTCATGCATCTTTGCCATGAATATCTCCAGCCTAGGAATGCTGAACCCATTCTGAATAATACCCTTTGCATTTATCTTATTGGCCAGTGGAGTTTGAAAGTTCTTTCTTTTTTTCAGGAGCCAAAATGACAAGCATTGCACAGAAAATTTAGGTTCCTCAAGTATCTTCCTCCCAGATTGCTCTCTTTGTGTCTAGGAATCTGGCATTTATTTCCTTTTATTCTTGTGTTTGCTGAGTTTAAACCCCAGATCTCGGAACCTTTAATTTTTAGGTTGCAATCTTTGGTTCTAAATTCTAACACTAATTCCTCAAAAAAAAAAAAAAAAAAAAGTGGATTATGGCAGTATTCCAAGGACTTCATTTACTATTCTCTTTTTCTTTTTTTCTTTTTTTTCTTTGAGACGGAGCCTCAAGCTGTTGCCCTGGGTAGAGTGCCGTGGCATCACAGCTCACAAAAACCTCTAACTCCTGGGCTCAAGCAAGTCTTCTGCCTCCACCTCCCAAGTAGCTGGGACCACAAGCGCCCGCCACAACACCCGGCTATTTTTTGGTTGCAGCCATCATTGTTGTTTGGCAGGCCCTGGCTAGATTCAAACCCACCACCTTAGGTATATGTGGCTGGCGCCTTAGCCGTTTGAGCCACAGGCACCGAGCCTCTCTTTTTCTTTTTTTAATTTGCTCTTATTAAAATTTTTTTTCTTTATTAAATCATAACTGTATACATTAATGCATTTACGGGATACAATGTGCTGATTTGATATACAGTGCGAATGCTTACATTGAACTGATTGACATAACCATCGCCTTGCTTGCTTATTTGTTGTGGTAAGACATTTATACTCTTTTCTTAATAGTTTTGAAGTGTACCATGCACTTTAGGTGAGGTCCTACCAAATATCCTCCCTCCTCTTGGCCTCCCCCTCCCCTCCCTCTTCCTTCCCCTCTTCTCCTCTTCTCTCCAGACTATAATTATGTTTTATCATTCCTATCAATGTGTAGGTGATTACATATTGCTTTCATATCCTATTTTCACCTAGAACTTCTCTATACATCACTTCTTTGTTTTCCTGGACCCCCTTGTCTGGTTGAATTCCTGTTACAACACGTTCTTCTGAAGTTGGCATTGCGTGTGTTAAGGAAGTTGCTAACTGCCCAACTCAAATTAAATTTTAAAATAATTAAAAACCATTGGACCACTGGGTTGTTTCCCTTCCCACTATACGAGGTCTACATTCTGCTATATGGGTAGTCCAACACGATTGTCTACCCCGTTCATTCCCCCTCTGCATTCATGGAGGGACATTTGGCAGCCTTTGACAGGCTGAGAGTGGCAAAAACAAAGTCATTTCTGTTGTAGCAAGAAGATTTAGCTGCATAGAGGTAGAGAAATTTATTTTTTGTTTTGCTATGCTATATTTATCTAGAAACAAGAAACTGTCAGGACAAGGGAAGGCTTCATTGCCTTCAGTGTCTTAGCTTGCAGCTTTCTGTAGGTTCCCCAAACTCCAAGAGAAGTGAGCTTTGGCTGCAGAGTAGTCAGCCCTTTGGGACAGGCCAACACACCGAGCCTGCCTGAGCTAAGGCTGTGTTTCCTTGGGACCTGTTTCCCCTTCAATCCCTTTCTATCCTGTCCTGCAGCTCTGTTGCTTTTCAAGCCTTGAATACTGGCATGAGACCATGTGGATAGTTTCCCCTGAAGCTTGGCCCAAATCTTGGCCATGCTTCCTTTGGCAGTCAAATCAGACTACCTTTTGTCTGAGAAACATCATGACCTCTCAAATGAAAAATCTGCTTGACTTATAGTCAACTCTCCCTAGGTCACACAATAGCTCCAAAAGCCAAGAACGTTGTAGTCAAGAGGAGAGTTTCCAAAGTGAGTCTTGTTGGAGTTGCCACGTTTTGATGTCAAGTTGGACACAGTCATTATCAAGAATAAATCATAACACGAAACATTCTCTCTTTCAGCAGGATTTATTTTTACTTGCTTTACTGCTGCATTTTCATGCCCACCAGCCCTGCACAATTCCTGAGTTTTCCTTTCCTCCTTTCTTGAGTAAAAGTTCTGATGCATCCCAATCTCTCTCAGAAGAGTGCTTGGAACAGATATGTTAGTCATATCTTATATATAGAAAGCTCTGTCCCTGTCTCTCCCTCTCCTCTGTCTCTCTTCATCTCTCTGTGTCTCTGTCTCTGCCCTGCCCACCACAGAACCCACTGGGTTTCCCTTTTTTGTTATTGTTACTGTTGTTGCTCACGGTTTGCTGGGAGGACAGGGGTTGGTTAGTCAGCGGGCAGATCTATATGTATGCTGTTAAATGTTTCTCCTTATTTCCTTCGAGTCATTTTTTAAATCTTTCTTACCCTTATTTTACTTTTTTTAATTTCAATTTTAAATTTTTCATAGCAAATGTTTATTGAGACTTTATAAAGGGATCTATGCTAAGTACTTTAATTATATTATCAAATTAAGTTCATGCAGCATGTCTGAGAGGTAAGAACACTACTCTTTTCATTTTATAGAGGAAGGAATTGAGTCAAATGTAAGTTAGGTGATTTGGCCAGTGTCGCAGTGCTAATGAAATGCTGTGCTGAGTTTTGAAATGAGGCAGTCTGATTTAAGTCTGGGCACTGAATATACCATATTCCTCACATGCCAAACTAGATTTATCATGAAGGAAAAAAATTGGAGTATTGAGGAAAGCTTATAAGGAACATAAACCATGAACTTTATCCCACCCTATCATTCTATCCTTCTGACATCTGTCTTGATAAATATTTCCAAGAGGTGTTTAGATCTGTTTCCATAAAAATTTTTGACCCTCAGAGCTGAGAGAAGTTGTTTGTTTAGCAGACTATGTTTTCCCCATGAACCACCTTGTAACTTGTCGACTATCAGTTAGCTCTACCTATAAGAATGTATTTCTGAACTCTCTCTTTGCTTTCATTGGACAATATGTGTATATTCTGAGGCCAGTATCATACTGTCTTGACATCTGTAGTTTTATAGTAAATTTTGAAATCTGGAAGTGACTATTCTCCAATTTTGTTCTTGTTTCAAATTGTTTTGGCTGATCTTGGTGTTTTCCATTTCCATACAAATCTTAGGATCCGCTTGTCGTTTCAGAGGGGGAAAAAGTCTGATACAGTTTTGGTAGAAATTGTTCTGAGATTTAGATCAATTTAGGGAGAATTTCTGTCTTAGCAATGTTGACTCATTCAGTGCCTGAACCCAGGCTATCTCTCCATGTACTTAGATCTTTTTAAATTTCCATTAGTCATGTTTTGTAATTTTTAGTGTATAAGACTTGTACTTCTTTTGTTAAATTTCTGCCTAAATATTTTATTCTTTTTGATGCTATTAGAAATACAATTGAATAGATTCAATTTTAGATTATTCATTACTAGTGAACAAAAAGGCAATTAACTTTTGTATATTGATCTTATATTCTGAAACTTTGTGGTACTTGGTATATGTGTGAGTGTGCATGCATGCTCATATGCCTGTTTTATAGATTCTTTAGTTTTTTTTTTTTGTAAAATAACATTGTGCTATTTGTCAATCAAGTTATCTTTATGTCTTCCTTCCGATATTAATGACTTTTAATTATTCTCATTGCCTAAATGCACCAAATGAAGCCTACAACATTATATTGGGGAGACTGAGAATGGACTTCCTTGGTGGACTCTTCCTACTAATACAGTATGTTGTATTGATCCATTTTTGGATGTTAAACTGTGCATGAGATAAATCCCTTTTGGGAAAGAAGTGTAATCTTTGCTATATGTTGTTAGTTTAATAAGGCTTTGTTGAAGATTTTTTCATCTACGTTTATGAAAGACATTGTCCTACAATTGTCTGTCTGGTGATAACTTTGCCTAACTTTGGTATCAGGAAGAAAGTGGCTTCATCAAATGAGTTAGAGGCAGTTATTTCTTCATCCTATGTTTTCTAGAAGATTAAAAATATTATTTTTTCTTTAAATATTTGATAAAATTCATCAGGGAAGCCATCAGGTCCTGAATTTTATTTATGGAAAGATTTTCATTACTAATTTATTTTTGTCACGTGTTATAAATCTATTCAACATTTCCTATTTATTTTTGAATCACCGTCTGTATGTTGTGGCTTTTTAGGCATTTGTTCATTTTGTTTAAATTGTTAGATTTGTTTGCATAATGATTTAAATCATATTTCTTTAAATTCCTTTAAATTCTGAAATGGTAGTTAAAAGGCAATGGAAAAGTCAGTGTAAATGTTCTTTTTGTCATTCCTAAATTATTTATAAGTGTCTCCCTTCCCCTCACTCTTCAATGTTTTTCAAGTGTATTGAATATTTTGAAAAAATTACTTCTGATTTCATTAATTTTTTTCTATTACCTTTCTTTTTCATTAAATTTAATTTTAAATGTTATTATTTCTTTCTTCTTGCTTATGTTATAGTTTAATCTTTGTTTTCTATGTTATTAAATGTATACCTTAGGTTACTGATTTGAGGTATTTCTTCTTTTATAATAATAACCATTAAAAGGTATAAATTTCCCTCTAAGTACCACTTCAGTTGTATTCATAAATTCTGATATGAATACAGAACATTTTTATGTTTACTTAGATCAAAATATTTTCTAATTTTCCTTATAATTTCTTCTTTGACCTCAGAGTTATTGAGAAATGTGTTTATTATTAACCATTTATAGATTTTCCAAAATTCCTTTTGATGTTGATTTCTCATTAACTCCATTATGATCAGGAAACATACTTTGAAACATACTGTGTATGGTTTAAATTCTTTTAAGTTTATTAATGTTTAATAGTCTAGCATATACTTTACCCTAAAAAGTTCTATGAGCATTTGGAAAGAATGAGCCTTCTCCTATTATTAGATGGAGTGTCCTATAGATGTCTGTTAAGTGAAGTTTGTTTATAAAGTTGTTGAAATTTTCTACAGCCTTAAAATCTCTTTGTAGTGTTCTATCAACTACTTAGAATATTGAAATCTTCCACTATTATTATTGAATTCGCTGGCTATTTCTTAAGTTCTGTTGGTTTTAGTTTAATGTGCTTAAACTAGGATAGGTGAATTGGAGTATATATTTTTATAATTGTTATCCTTACTGCTAAATTTACACTTTAACAATGCTAAAATTTTCTCTTTATCTCTACTAATAATTTTTCCTTAAAGACTGTCCTTTATGACATTAACATAGACAATCAAGATCTCTTTTAAATTATGGCTTGTGTGGTATATTTTTTATCCATTTGCTTACTTTCAATTTATTCATTATCCAGTAGATAGCATATAGTTAAATTATGTGTTTTTGAAATTCCAAATAATGTACTTTGTTAATTTGCCTTTTCATTGAAGTGTTTAGTCCATTCATATTTAATTAAAGTATAGATAGGACTTATATCTGTCATTTAGTTATTTGTTTTCTATATGTCTATTTTTTTTGTTCCTCTGATCTTTATTAATGTGTTCTTTTGTGACAGATAGATATTTTCCAGTGCATCATTTTGATTCCTTTGTCATTATTTATACTATACTATATTTTTGAGTATAATTTTCTTAGTGGTTGCTCTGGGTTTTACAAATGGTATTTTAACTTAAAAGATTTCAGTTTGATTAGTACTAACTTAATTCAATAGTGTATGGAAACGGTTTCAATATAACTTCTTTCCTTCTTTAATCCTTCAGCATTTTTGTTATATAAATTGTATCTTTATAAACCATAAGCTTACCAAAATAGTTTTATAATTATTTCTCTCTCTAGTTTCCTTTTATATTGGGTAGGGAAAGATGAGAGTTACACATAAATATATTTATATGATCTTTTGTATTTACCTATATAATTATCTTTACTAGTATTCTATTTCTTTGTGTAAATTTGAGTTAGCCACTAATTACCTTTTATTTTAACCTGAAAAAAATTCTCTTTATTTCTTTTAGGACAAGTATTAGTTTACATGTGAATGTCTTAGTTTCTCCTTCATTTTTGAAGTATAGTCTGGCAAATATAAAATTCTTGGTTGTATGTAAGCTTTTCATATTTTTGTTGTTCACCCCTTCTTCACTATTTTGAATATGCTATTTAACTGCTTTCTGGTGTCTTTGTTTTCTGATCAGAATTCAGCTAGTAATGTTATTAATATTCCCTTTTACATGATGGGTAATTCTCCTGCTACTTTAAAGATTCTTTGTAGCTTGATACTGAAACTACTTTGTATCTAGGTGTGGATCTATTTGAGTTTATCCTAATTAGAATGTATTGAGATTTTTGAATGTACAGATAAATGTTTTTAATTAAACTTTGGAAATTTTTCAAATCTGCTTTCTTTAAATCTACTTTCTTCTTTCTCTCTTCACTTTCTGTCTTACATCCTTATTATGCATATATTGGTGTGCTTGATGGTATGCCACTTGTCAATGAGGCTCTATATTTTTCTTCATTTCTTTTTCTTTCTAGTCCCAAAATGCATAATCTAAATTGACCTATCTTACCGTTTACTTTTTCTTTATTTTGGCACCTCAAATATGTTCTTGAGCCTTTGTATTTAATATTTTATTTCAATTAATTGTACTATTCAACTCCAGAATTTCCATTTGCTTCTTTCTTTAAAACTATACATTACTTTATTACTAAACTCTACTTGGTGATATATTATTTTTAAACTTTTAAAAATTCTTTATACATGTTTTACTGCTTGCTTTGAATTTATTTATAGTAGATAATTTAATATATTTGTCTTGCAAGATCAAGAAACTGGACCCCTTAGACTCAGTTTCAAATGACTGATTAACTTCCTTTGTATGGGCCATAATTTCCTGATTATTTGTGTATCTAAAAGGGTTTCTCATTGGGTACATCTTAACTGTCACCTCATTAAAATAGTCTTTCATAGTCATCTTACCTATAGAAAACTCTATACCCATTCAAGTCACCGTGTATTACATTAACTAGCTATTTTTCCATAAGACTTTTGAATAGATTCAACAATTCAAACAATAGATTTGTTTGATTTTTACATTTCTTTGGTTTTTTGTTTGTCTCCACAGCTGGAAAGTCAGTTCCTCAGGGCAAATAAATTTATCTGTTTCATTTGCTTTGTATCCATAACATTGTAAATAATACATGACAGTGAGAACACTGAAAACATCTTTTATTAATTAATAAAATCAGAATGTGTAATGATAAGAAGAAAAAACTTGTTACAATATAATTGTTAGATGATTATGTATTTATAAAAGGGCTGCAATTTGCCATGTAGTTGATTTCATACTAGTTTCTCCATAAGTATTTGTTAAAATATTGAATGAATTAACAAACTAATGCTTTCACTGCTTTGTGAACTAAAATAAAGTAAGTTCTGAATTTATGCTTGATACAAAGTAGTTAAGTATGCTCTTAGTACAGAATGGCAGGAGCATTAATTTAAGGACAGACAATTGTCTGTAAATACTGGAAGCAAAGAAAGCATCGTCAAAGGAAGTATGAACGGAAGCCCAGGGATTGGTGATGCTAGAGGGAAATTTCATCTGTGACTTGATTTCAGAAGGAAGGTCACATGGGAATTTTAAAACATTCTTTTCAATTGTTTTAAACATTGCCTCCCGTACTCCTTCTGACATTTACTAGTTTTCACAGAATCTACACAATCGAAAGATATGTTCTGTTATTATGTCTATGCACCTGCCATACCAGAAGATGTTTGACTTGCATAGTGCAATGGGCTGAATGTTTTTGTATCCCTGAAAATTCATATGTTGAAACCCTGTTCTCAGTGAGATGATACTGAGAGGTGAGGCTTTTATGAGATAATTGGGTCTTGAGGACAGACCCCTCATCAATAAGATTAGTGTTCTTATCATAGGGACCCAAGAGAAGTTTCTAGTCCTCTTTCCACGACATGAGAAGAAGTCAACAGTCCACTACCTAGAAGAGGACCCTCACCAGAACCCGAACATGCTGGCCCCCTGAGTTTGGACTTCCAACCTCTAGAACTGTGAGAAATAGATTTCTGTTTTTGAACCATCTAAGTTGCAATGGTTTTTTTTTTTTTTTTATAACAGCCTAAGCAGACCAAGACACATGGTTTTTTAAGTCATTTGCCTCTACTCAGATGTGATCTTTTGAAAGTTAGGGTTGATTCAACTTTGTTGTAATCGGAGGATTCAGCTTTCCAATATATATTTACTAAATAATAATTGCCCATTTGTGGCATACCAGGGTGACCTAACCTCCTGCAAAGCAGTGTCTCTTCACAGAATCTTAGGTGTTCTGGCTCCAAGTATAGTGAGACCTTCTCTACCTGAACCGCCCATTACACAGATAGGAGTGAAGTTGTGTCCTTGTGGTGTCATGTCAATTCCACTCTATACACCACTCCAGAGGCAAACCATGTGGCTTGGACTTTAATCAAATAACCTTCAAGGATGAAGTACCACAGGGTGCAAGGTCTCAGGGATAGGTACAATTATTTCCTGCAACTATTGATTTACACTAATGATCTTAAATGGTGCATAGCTCTGGATCTAGCAATCTCGCTCACGGCAGGTGGGGGCTTCAGCATCAGCTCCCACAAGGGACCTGAGCAATTTGGAAGATTTAAACTTGTTGATGCCATTTTCTAAGTGTGAAGGAGGATGAAAATCTGAGATCTGGAGGGCATATAAATGTAGTAGAGAGCATAATAAAAAGATGAGAGGCTTTGGAGCTAGAAAGAAACTGAATTCAAATTATATTTTTTTCTGTAATTCATTGTGGATCTTGAACAACCCCTCTAGTCTTTGGTTTCTTCCTCTGGAAAACAGCAATAATGATGTGCATATTGGTGCTTTTAGAAAAAGTAGAAGAGATGACGTTTAGTTTTAATGTTAATTTTTCTTTTCTGTTTTGTTTTATTTTTTTAAAATTTGTTTTGGATTAATATGAAGGTATAAACCTAAATGTAAGTGCCTTCATATTAATCCAAGATGGCATTTTTAAATCATTAGCTTCAAAATTGCTGCTTCTATTTTACTTTTATTTAAGTAAATTGACATATATTCCCCTCTTTAGTATATTCATCTTTTAATTAGTAGAGCACCGAAGCTCGAAAGTACCAAATAAATATACCTCTAATGATGGGATTAGAAACAACATACACCTTCACCCAAACTATGGCAACATAGAAAAGACATAGACAGATTCTACCCAACTGTGTGGCATTCAGCAACTTTTTGACCTCTCTGAGTCCCTTATATTTTATTTGAAAAATATAGACACCAATATGTCACACAAAGGACTGTTTCAGTAATACAGGAGATTAGAAATGTGAAAGGACTTGACTAAAATATAAGCCCTGTGAAATGCCATTTCACATTGTCCCACAGATAAGCTTCAATAGTCAGGATACTTGAAGAGGAAGAATTTTAACGGCTTTGCAGAGAATATTGGTAACATTTGTCCTTCTTGGTAGTACAATAGTTTACACTTGCATGGAGGCTTTTGTTTTTTGCCTCTTCTTTGAGTTCTGAAGCCAAAATATCTAAAAGAGACCAACAATGAGGCAGAAGCAGAAATCAGGCCTCAAGACCAGAAACCTCAATACTAAGAAACCAAGTTATGAAAACAACCATGAGGTGTGCATGGCTCTTCCCCCTTCCCCTCCAGATTCTTCTAAGGTAGATCTCCTCTGTGGCTTTATGTGGAGTATTTCATGATGAAAATAAGTTCCTGTTGAAAAAAAAATGCTTTTTTTTTTAATCTTAATTTGTCTAGACTGTCTCTTTAACCTTTTCGGATTGAAATACTCATATTCTCCTTCTAGTTTCTGATTTTGAAATTCTCATATTTATTTACTTATCTGTTTTTTTGTTTTCCAACAAAGATGCATCTGGGGTTTACTATATGTACCTCGTACGTGCTAAATAGCAGAAGCCCTGTCAAACACCTTGCAGTTGCTTACATTTATAAGGGGAGTCAAATGCATGAGGAAAGAATGATTAATACCACAATAGTCAGCACAGGGTGAGAAAGTGAACCCACATCAGGATGTCCTGGAAGACATTCAGGAAGAAGTGATGTTGAAGTTGAGATCACAGGGCCGCAGGACAGAGTGATGGGGCTGAGATTGTTAGAAAGTGTTCTTTCCCAGCAAGTTAGAGAATCCGTGTGTGATTTTACATAGGTAAAACAGGGCTGGGATAGGAAGGTGGGCTAGTACCTAACTAAACAGGATAGGATATGATTGATCATGAGCTGCCCTGTGGTGGACACTGCCATGTATGACCCAGGCCTCTCTCCGAGGACTTTCTTCCTGGCTCTTGGGAGTGCTGTTGGCCAATAGCTTTCACTGTAGTCCTTCAGGGATCAAGTCACATGTAGAGTCACCTTGTTTAAAGTCATACCTCTTCCCGTTCAACACTTGGTCAAGGTGAAAGTGTGAGAACTTGGCTATGAACACCCAATGTGACTACTCTCAGGGGCCATCCTAGCTCCAGAACTTCCCAGAGTTTCCAGTAAAGTTAGAGGAGACTTCCCTCGGCCTTGCGTCACAACTCAACTATTTCCTCTGCACACCCGTCCTCCTTTAACTTCACTTCTAAAGATTTTGATCCCAAGGGCACTTCTTGATAACTGTTTCCAGGGGCATGAATATGCTATAAATTTTATTCAGTCTATAGAATTTAGCTCCTGTAGTCCAGGAACCCTCACAGAAAACTGAGACTGAGAAAGGAAAACTGATTTCTCCAATAATCACTGTCTGTTAGTGGCTGAACACGTTTTAAAATCCAGGTATCCTGGCCTGCGATTGAGTCCCCTTTATAATACCAACATGGGCATTTCTTTGCAACCTCTAGGATTGGAAATAGAAAGCTTCTCAAGTTGACGTACCTCACCTCCCATCTGTTATCTCTTATCACTTTTCTCCCCAACTTCTATTTTAGCAACAATAAACTATTTTCACTTTTCCAAGTGTGAGGGATGAGTTACTTCAGTCTTAATTATCTGTGTATAATTCTTAGTTCTGAGTGCCATTCTCCTGTCCCTTGGCTCCCTAAAGTTAAGATTTTATCCATGAAGGTTTTTTTATCTCCTCTGTAAAGAGCTAGATGAAGTTGCTAGCTTCCTGCTGCCCCCATACTGTGCATAACTCTTGCAGAACAGACTCTGCCTTTATTTGCTTGCTTATTTTCATTCTAGGCATAAAGCTTCTTAGAAGTTTCCCCTCACCTTTATTTAAACCACTTATAACAATAAATAGGAAAATAAACAAACTAATTAATGAAAGAATAATTTGCGGAGTCTCCTGGGTATATAAGCGCCCTCAAAGAATGATTGTGTTGATAACAATAGTGGAAAAGATGATGATAATGAATATCTGAAAAAGCATAATAGCATCAAATAACTTTGACAAATATTTTGTACTGTTAAAGAATATTATTCAAAATGCAGAAAGGATATGCAAAATGATGACTTCATGTTTTTTTTTTCCCCCCAGAATTACACTGGAATATTGCTTAACAGGTCTAAGAATTATTTAGTTTTCAACTTAATGCACTTTTGATTGACATACTATTTACTATTGATTAGAACCATGAATCTGTAAAATTATATGTTTTGCATTCTTCCAGTAGACATGCAAATGACTTCTGTTGGGTAGAAAAGATAACTACAAAGGTTAGGGACTTATTTTCCCTGAAGCAATCTTACTTTAGCATTTTTTTTTTCTTTCATGCATGTATTTGCTCAGTTTTTCTAATTCTCCTTTACACGAGCTTTGCCATCCTGCTATTGTTAATGACTTAAACAACTATTGGTCTATGCACACTCTGTTTGCAGGAAAGGCATGCTTTTAATTTTTTGAAAATAATACTTTGATGTCAGCTGCATAAAACAGATATAGCTAATCTAAGTTTCCAGATGAAATAACTAAGGTTTAAAGAGTTGACTTACCTGGTGCTGGTTCTTAATTAGTATACAGCAGCACCAGGTTACAAATTCAAGGTCTTTTACTTTAGAACTTGTGCTCTCCACAAGAGAATCTTGGCTATGATAGGAAATGGATAAATAGTAGGAAGGAAGTTCTCAGAAAAGAGGTATGGAAGTTTTGAAAGATGTCTGTTGCTGAGTGTGTAGTTTTGTCAATCAGGGACCCTAATGAGTAACCTAGGAAATGTTTCAGACCCATAGTCTCTCCCTTGCCTATAGATTTTAGGTCTTAGACCTCAATGTCGGTGCTGAAAGTTACCAAATTTTCTAAACTTATTCTAATAAGGAGTCTCGGCATATGTGTTAACAGGAAAGTAAGAAATATAAAGGAGAGAGAGAAGGAGCATGAAAGACCTGTGATCTGTCTCCTATAGTAACATTTATATCTGTTGCTCTTACTGTTTTTCCCTGTGGGATATTTCTTTGATGGCACAGAAAACAAGTGAGTGTATTGTAAGAGATTCGTGCATGAGGAGCTTGGGTATCACTTTCAGGGATATCCTCAGTTAATTATTTTTGGTTGTTATAAATGATGCCTTTATGAGATTAGCTCGGTTGTTTGAGAAGAAAAACAAATCTTTGTAATTTATTTTATTACACCTTTGATCTGTTTGTAGAGTTTTATGTTTGTTAAACCTATTCCCCTGGGGAGTAGGCTAGGGAAGAGGTCTAGGATGCTGGTGTAATTAATATTAGATAAATATTTTGCACCTCTTGAAATGTGGAAATGTTTTCTGCCCAAGTAGCCCCACATAACTTTTTATTCTTTTATAGGCATTTAATTAGTATCCACTATGTAAAGGTGGAGAGCATAAGCTTATGCCCTATGAGGTTTTCTAAAGATGGCATCCCATTGACTCTGTAGAGCCCCATCATGAAGTGGGTGGGAGCAGTTCCATTTGAGCAATGATGGAACTGAAGCTCAGAATGTGTAAGTACCATGTGCAGAATTATAAAACTGGGAGACGGTTACACCGATGTGCGTGTATCTGCTACCAAGCTCTATAAAGCTTACAACCTCTTCTTTTGAGAACTCAAAATTCAAAGTGAAGCCCATGGAGTGGTGAAGGAAGAGGAGGGCATCATCCTAACAATTCCCTGGTTGCACTGACCTATATATCAACCTGGTGAAAGGTCTCCAGATCCTGACTCATCTACAAACCAAGCTAACTTCCCTCCTGTGCAGTAACAGACGCTCACATAATGATTAATTATTTCCTCTCACCATGCATGGTCACAGATGCCTGACATGTGCCAGCCAACATGAAATAATACAAATTATACAAAATATGTTACATAAGAATAAGAGAGTAATGTAATAGAACACATTGATAACAACGTAATTCAAATGTGATGAGAAAAATTATAACCTAAACACGATGCTATAGACACAGTAGTAACAGATAAAATAAAACTAAAGGGAAATGTAGTATATACAAGAAACAATGTTTTATACTGATAAAATGAATAAAAGTCCCACCATAAAAATAACCCTACACTTACTATGGGATCAAATAAATATAAAAATACAAATATTAGACATATTAGCATTAATTTAAAGATACAGTGAGAGATTCAAAACATGTTCCCTGAGAACCTGATAAAACAGAAAACAGTATTGCTAAAAATATATGTGATTTGAATTTCATAATTAGGAACTTAATAGAAAACATGTAAATCCTACTCCCTAACACCTCCCCCAAATGCTGACATATGTGAATTAAATCAGTGTGGTACTGACAAAATAATCGATAATTCATTTGGAGCAAAATTTAGAGCCCATGCATGTATAGAAAGTTGGCACAGAGCAGAGATGGTATTGTAGATCAATGGGGAACAGAAAGTCTAAATACCCGTGCTAGAAAATTTGGTTTTATAGTTGAGAAAAATTTTAAAATGTTACTTATTTTATATACAAAGAAAATATATATATTCTAGGTAGAATAAAAACTAACTCATGGGAAATAAAATAAACAAAAAAGCCAGAACCTTAAAATTTCAGAATGATTTAGAACAGAACATCTGTTTGACTTCAGATATGACAAAATTTATTAAATAATACCCCAGGAGCACAGTGCATGAAGGAAAGGATTTACACATACGGTTATTCAATTTTTAAAGACCCATTTCCAAATCTTTAACACAAAAAATGTTTGTATTTAGAATATGGAATACAAACATAATGACAAACAGACCAATAGAAAACTGCAATTTATTTAAATAAGAAATTTATAGAAGGAATAAAAATATGTTCAATAAAGGTATGAAAAATGTTCAAACTTATTAAAAAATAAGAAAAAAAATGTGAGATACAATCTTTCACCCATTAGTTTAGAAAAACATGTAAATATCTGATTACATGTGGGTGTTGAAGAGGATGCTTAGCAGTAGTAACATACCCTGCGGGTGAAGGTGCAAACCATGGAGACAGTAAATGTTATACAATAAAAAATTAAAAAAAAATAATTTATAATAAGTGTACATATGGAGTGGGCAAACTTTAAATGAAATTTAAAATTTGTAGGTGTGCATCAGAACAGGCCAAGAAGATAGAGATTCTTTAGCATTCCTTAGCTATTCCTAACAAAACGCAAATATAATCTAGTGAGTTTTGGACACATTTCTTGGCCAGAAAGGTGCTTATCTATATATCTATATTAAAATTAAAATCCTCTGCACTTTTTTTGTTTCCTCTTTCATGCATGAATCCTGAGTAATAAGATAATCTATAGATTGGGTCTCTGTATGGTATATCATCTAAACAAAGACAACTTTAAAAGTTAAATAAACATTAAAAATTATAGTGGGCAAGAGGCCAAGATGGTGAACCAGAAGCAGATGGCATGATGCTGCTCTTACTGAGAGGATCAAAAATGGTAAATAGATACTCATCTTTGTAATGCTCATCTGAGCAAGAACACTGGGAATCCACCGCAAAGATGTGGGAAAATTTGGCCCACTTGCTGGCACCACTCCATGGTTGTCCAGCCTGTGTATGTGAGTGCTATACCCTGTAGCCCTGATCCATCCCACACAGGTGCCCTGGTCCAGAGACCTTCTCTGTGAAGGGTGATAGGAGGTAGGTCCTACTCCAAGTGTCACATATGAGTTGTAACCACCTGCCTAGTCCACCCTGGGAGCCACTTCACCCTTTTCCCAGTGGGTATGTGGATCCACTATACCCTGATAACATACCACACCCTCCGTAATACCCTACGCAAACCTTTCCCAGCTTATCTGTCTTGAACTGAGAGAAGTGGCCCAGGTGAGATGGCACCAGAAAGTACGGTAACAGCATGAAACCTCCAGTACCAAGAGCAAACAGGCCATCTTGACACCCCCAAAGGATCATAATAATGAATTCAAACCAAAAGGAAATTGTTAAAATTTTAGATATAGAATCAAATTATGGATGATACGTAGGATGAATGGACTGAGGACATTATAGAAAACTATCTCAAAGAAACAAACAAAATTCAGGACATGAATGAAAACTTCACTGAAGAGATAGATAACACTAGAGAAGAGATAACAGAATTGAAAGAAATGAGTCACTTAAGGAATTTCAAAATATATTAAAAACCTTTAACAACAGACTAGAGTAAGCTGAAGAAAGAAGTTCAGAGCTAGAAGACAAAGATTTTAAAATAACCCAGTCAGTAAAAAGCGCAGAAAAAGAACAAAGAAAAATGAACAACCACTGAGAGAAATACAGGCTCATATTAAGTGAATGAACATAAGAATTGTAGGTATTCCTGAGGGAGAAGTAGGGAAAGCAATGACCATGGAAAGCCTATTAGAGAGAATAACACAGAAAACATCACTGATTTTGTTGGGACACCATAGAGACATATAGTTACCAGCCTGACCAAGATCAAAGTGAATGTGAGATGATCAGCAAGTTACAATCAACACCACTAATTTCAGTGAAAACTACCCAAGCCAGAAAGGATTGAGTTGCCATTTTTAGTTTCCGTAATTAGGATAACTACCAGCCAATAATTTTGAATCCTGTAAATAAAAGTTTCATAAATGAAGGAGAAATAAAAATTTTCCAGATAAACAAGCACTAAGGGAATTTGTCACTCCCTTAGAGAAAATGCTTACTTGTTCTACATATTGAAAAGAGCGGTCAATACCTACCAATGAAAAATATTTGAAAGTCAAAACTCATAACCCTTATAAATAGGGTTAAAAACCCACGAAATTACTACACAAGGGAGAAAACAAAGTGACTAGATATTATTCAACATGAAGAACACAGTAGTATCTCACTTAGCAATACTAACATTAAACATAAGTGGTCTTAATTCTCCTTTTAAAATATGTAGACAGGCTCGGTGCCTGTGGCTCAATCAGCTAAGGCGCCAGCCACGTACACCTAAGGTGGCAGTTTGAATCCCCAGCCTGGGCCCGCCAAACAACAATGATGGCTGCAACCAAAAAATGGCCGGGTGTTGTGGTGGGCGCCTGTGGTCCCAGCTACTTGGGAGGCAGAAGCAGGAGACTCGCTTGAGCCCAGGAGTTGGAGGTTGCTATGAGCTGTGATGCCATGGCACTCTACCCAGGGGGATAGCTTGAGGCTCCATCTCAAAAATAAAATAAAATAAAATAAAAGTTTTAATCTGGTACTTTCTCATTATGCCATTTATTTTTTAACTCCCTCACCCCTCATCATTTCTCTCACCTCTAAAGCACAACAGTGCATTTCTAATGATAATGCTTATGCTGATGCTTATGCTTCAGTCAGAGGCATTAGATCCTGGAGAAATAAACAGGGGAGAGAGTTGAGTAGTTTTTTCTAAATATAATTTACATCAGCATTTAAAAAAGCTCTGCAAGTCTCAACCCATTAGTGGGCCATCAACTCAATTTAGTGGGTTTCAACTTATAGCAGCACTTTTTTTTTTTTGTGGAAACATTTGCTTGCTTTGTGAAACTCGCTTCTGTTACACATCTGTGTGAGAGTGCACTCGGGTCTGATGTGAAGCGCGTTTCCTATAGTAGAGACAAAGGATTCGAAGATACTGATTTTTTTTTTTTTTTGAGACAGAGTCTCACTATACAGCCCTTGGTAGAGTGCTATGGTATCACAGCTCATAGCAACCTCAAACTCTTGGGCTTACGTGATTCTCTTGCCTCAGCCTCCCAAGTAGTTGGGACTACAGGCACCTGCCACATTGCCCAGCTGTTTTTTGTTGTTGTTGTTGTTGTCATTGTTGTTTAGCAGGCCCTGGCCAGGTTCAAACCCACGAGCCCTGGTACATGTGGCTGGTAACCTAACCACTGAGCTACAAGCCCCAAGCTGAAGATATTGATTTAAGACAATCACGCTTTCTGGGCTCAGTTCAAAGTAGCACATACTGACTTTACTTCAATTCCAAATCACTTAGTTAATCACTAAACTCCATTTTCAGAGAAATTACTTTACTTGATCAAAAGTAAAAATGTAATAGATAAAAGAGCTGAAACGAACAGTTTAAGTAACTATTTGTACCAGCTGTAATAGCACCAAGCAGGTGGTGTGGGGTGCGATCACTTCACCACTACTTCCAATTTTTAGCCAATTGCTTTTTGTAAAGATATCATCTTCTCAAAACCCTTTTGTGGGCTCGGCGCCTGTGGCTCAATGGGCTAAGGCGCCAGCCACGTACACCTAAGGTGGCGGGTTCAAATCCCCTGCCCGGGCCCGCCAAACAACAATGATGGCTGCAACCAAAAAATGGCCGGGCGTTGTGGTGGGCGCCTGTAGTCCCAGCTATTTGGGAGGCTGAGACAAGAGACTCACTTGAGCCCAGGAGTTGGAGGTTGCTATGAGCTGTGATGCCATGGCACTCTACCCAGGGGGGTAGCTTGAGGCTCTGTCTCAAAAAAAAAAAACCCTTTTGTGTTGCATTGGGAAGGTGAGAACATGCTACTAAAATGGTTGTCAGTGGGGTGGAAGGGGCTTTTCACTTATCCCAGAGAGCTCTGGAACTAAGGAGGTTTATCGGGATCAGCGTATATTCAGTTGCATCAGATACACACGGCCTGGGGTAGAATAAAATGTGAAAGCACAGTAGTAAACCTAATGACATCCTTGGTTCCTTTCATAGCCACTCAGTTGACTTTTTTGCAGGGCACAGGACAGGTGACCACCTGATGGTCAGCCCTAGAGCATGTGGCTGTAGGAGACGTAGGAGATATGTGCTGGGCTGATGTGAGAAGAAGAGAGAAGCAGGCAGCCACATATGCACCTGGCTCTGCCAGGGAGCCCACTGCAGGGTCCTGCTGAGGACAAGGAGCTGTCCTGCATGGCTGGAAACAGCCCCCACATACCGCCTGCCCCCTTTTGGGTGTGCCGTGCCCAGACTTAAGCGGTATTTAGTCTGATGAGGATAGCAGCCCCACCCCCTGCCTGTGGGCACGCCGCCCTGTATTGTACACAGGAAGACACAAAGAAACCAGTGATTTATGGACTCCTTGTAGGGAAAGCAAAACAAAGCAAAGCAAAAAAGCCCCAAGAAACTTAAGCTACATTTTTCCATCTGAGGCTGGTTTTGCCTTTTTTGGAAATAGTGCTTCTTGTATGGAATCACATCTTTGGAAATTCTTCCTATTGTCTAAAAGAACCTACCTTCAGACAGGTCAGTGGGTAAAGTTCACTGGAACTGTTTTAATCTTTATTCTGTCCAAGGACTAACCCACTTACCCTCCTCAGACAACACAATGGTTCCCCAGATGCAGGAGCTGGCAGATGGCTTATGAGAATATATTGATGTCTTGTTTGCAGATTGACCTTTTTATTTTGTCCTTGTTCTCCCTCCTTTCATCCTCCTTGTCTCAATTATTTGAGATGGAAGGGACAAAGAAGAGGGGAGAGAGGAAAGGCCACGTTTTGCTGGCTCCCTCCAGCAAGCCGTGGGACACCCCCACACACTCAGCCAAGACCCCTTTGAATATGTTGTCTGCCAGTCTGACTGTTTTTCATGCGTAGACCTACAAAGGAAAATAAGCTGACATCTCATCTGGGAGGAATGCACCTCAAGCATGGACTTCAGAGACCAGGCTTTGCCAGGAACAGGCTTCCTGTCTTCCCTCCCCTGGATCCCAGCCTTTGTTCAAGGATCTTTGAACTTTCATTGTTACTGTTGGTGGTAGTAAGAATGTGGAGGAAGAGTAGGCACATTACACACTATGGATGGCCCTGTAGAACTTTTCATTCAGTGGGAGAAGCTGGTGCAGGGGAGGGAAAAATGGCTTCTGTCCACTCTTCTAGATTCCTTGGCTGGGCTGAATTAAATTGACATAGACAGATTAACAGGAGAAAAAGCGTATTTAATCACATACATGATGGGAGTCCCAGAAAATATGAGACTGCAGGAAGGGTCAGATGATTGAAGCTGACAGAGCATCCCAAGCAGTAGAAAGAAACAAGGGACAGAAAGGAACAGGGGTCCAGGGTCTTTGGGAGGTGGGGAACCAGCCATGAGGAGTCAGTGGAGGAGAGGCAGGTGAACAAAGGCTGTCCTGATGTGCAGGAAAGTGTTCAGGCAGTAAAAATCATCTCTTCCTGATACGGATACTCAGCTAATGTAGATTTCCTTTACAGATGTAAATTGCTTTTGCAAAAAACAAAAACAACAACCAAAAAACCCCCATAGCTTTTCAGAGCTACTCCTGTGTTAGCAATTTCTCAGAATACACAGCTTAAAATATGCCAGAGAAGTATATTTTGGGATGGCTTATTCTGGTGTCCTACAGTCCTATTTTGGGATAGTGTATCCTGAGCCCCAAAACTGAGCCCTCAGAAGGCACAGGGGATGGTTAATAATTTATATCTTGCTTGTTAAGTTGCTGGAATATCTAGGCCTCTTGATTTCTTATCATTCAGCTATTTGGTCATTAACTGAGGAATCAAATGCTGAAAGGATGAGGTGATGGAGTTAAAACAAGTAAGTATTTCCATTAGAGAGCAGACAAATCTGATTGTACTAAAAAACAAAACAAAACAAGACAAAAAACCAGGAGAGAGTTTAGTGCAATCTTATTCCTAACATGGTAAAGGGAGGTTTGTCCCCTTAGCCTATTCTCTGTTTCCCAGTGATTGCATTTTAGTAATTTGATTTCTCAGGGTATTTGAGTAGTGAAGCATTTCCTGACCCTGGTTACTGAGGATAATTAAGATTTAATTGTATATCTGCTCAATATTTTGTTTATGAAAACAGCAGTAGTTCCTCACTCTCCGGACCCAGGCCAGGAAGTGCGTAGTGGCATAGCACATAGCAGCATAGCCTGCGATTTGAAGGCTGGCACAGCTCTCTCTCTGCTATCTCTCCCTCCATCCACTTATACTACCTGATATCATACCATTAGAGGGTTATTCCTTTGGGTTAAAACAGGGTTTTGTTTTTCCCAGGAAGTAGCAACATAATACTTAAAAAAAAAAAAAAAAACTTTTTCAGTTTTCTACATTTTTAAAATTGATGATCATTATAAGTGATAGATGTAGTGCTTTCCCCAACAAAGTTTTATAAATTTCAACATGAATTTTTAGTTAAATATTAGAAATATACCATATTAAGCTCATTGGTAATAATATCTGAGTATAAATATTTTCAGAATTTTTGTAAAGGCCACCTGAGAAAAGAGCTTTGCAGAGTTTGGAATACTGGAAGGGCAAGAGCTGGAAATCACATAGAATTAGAGACTATAGAGGCCCAGCAAGCCGTTGGGCAGGAAAACTTTTGCTCTACCTTTTTATGTTCAGTTTACAAATTAAATTAACAAAAGACAAATTAACAGGAGAAAAGGTACATAATTTTTATTAATATTTACATGCATGAAAAGAAGTAAAACTCAAAGAAGTAGTTAAATTTGGGGAGGTTATACCCCCTTTTAACAAAGGAAGGAGTGTTTGGGCTTTGAGGGATGATACATTGTGTGGAGGGAGAGAGAGCAAGAACTATATGAAGGAAACTAAAGGAAGACACAGGCTATGTCAGTAAGGTCTGTTTATGCAAACTTATCTGGGTGTCAGTTCTCCATCTCTGAGGATAAGACCTTTAGGCAGAGAAGGGGAAGACAGGTCTCCTTCTGCATCTTTTGATTCTCAGTTGCTTCAGCTCAAAATAATCCTGTGTTAAAGGGGCATATTCTGATTCTCTTCAGAGACAAATGGGGAGAGTGGAACATAATTAGACGGGAGAAACCCCAAGGTTTAACTGTATAGTTTCATGATTATTACCTAATATTGAACCAGATCCTTAAAACACAAACGTTGGCTGACCACTATCTTAATGAATAGACATATGACTTCACCCAGTCAATATAAGGTCATAATAAGTAGGTAATTTGTATCCAGATTTAATGGGATTTTGTTTTGATTTGGTTGATTCATCATATATAAATAATACTAAATAATACCTATATTTGAGTGCAGAAGGAGTCCCACTGGGCCTACACTGGAATCCAAACATGTCCTGGTGAGTCTGTAAGGCTGACATCAAGGCCCTGTGGAGTGATTTGTTTACATTTAAGAATTTGTGATGGATAAAGTGTGTTGCCATTTGCAGAGGTTTGGTGGGGATTGTGGTGGGGATCACATAACTATGCAGAAAGACCTGCTTTCTGGAGGGATGCTGAGGAGTAGAGGTACTTCTATACCTTCTGTACTGCTCTGGGGTACAATTGAAAAATTGCAATTTCTTTAAACACACTTTATGTGGACAGTATTGTCCATATGTCATATGTCTTCGTAGCCACCCTGGGGCAATCAATCAGTTAGCATTGAAAGTGTACTTTAGGAAACATATTTTAATATTCAAATATTCTTAATTTTTAGGGTGTGATGATGGTTTTAAGGTGTGATTATTTTTATCTTTTAGAGCTTCATACTAATGAACCTGTGGATGAAATGATGTTATATTTTTATTTATTTGGAAATAAGTCATCATTCGGTCTGGATGTGAGGGAGAGGGAGCAGGGCAGGGTGGGGCTGAGGAACCTTGGCTAAGAGCTGGTAATTGTTGAAGCTGGTGATAAACAGTTATTACAATAGTCTCTACTTTAGAACATATATGAGATTTTCACAATTAAACTTTCGTTAAAGCAGAAAAAATAAAATAAAAATAAATGCGCAAGAGAATCTACTTACCACAAGCATTTTAGCTAATTTTGCGTCTGATTAGTCCTGAAGAATATGGTAATTAGAGCAAGGGATGTTACAAATCACTTTTGCTTTGCTGAAATGACAGCGATTTATGCAATGTGAGTTGGACTGAATATTGTATGGGCACCTGTGCTGTTGCACAAACAGGATGTAACATTCTGGTAGAAGCAGCAGATTCCCCCTTGGAATGGTGTCCTAGACCTGGGGTCGATTTGGCCTCTTGTCAGGTGCTTCATGGAGGGTTTTGTTTCTTGATTCTGACCAGAGGGAGCTTCACTCTCCCAAAGCCAGAATACTGCTCCCTGTGCTGCTGCTGAAACTTGCAGGCAAGGAACTTTTTGGAGGCCTAAATTGGCAAAGTTCTGGGGACATGCTGGGTTTAAGAACAGGCTCCATGGCTGGTGTTTCTGCTTAATAATGAGTGTTTTTTTGGGCCAGGTAAAGTGGCTTATGCCTATAATCCTAGCACTCTGGGAGACTGAGGAGGGAATCCTTTGAGCTCAGGAGTCTGAGACCAGCGGGGTGTTGTGGCGGGTGCCTGTAGTCCCAGGTAGTTGGGAGGCTGAGGCAGGAGAATCACTTAAGACCAGGAGTTTGAGGTTGCTCTGAGCTAGGCTGACACCACGGCACTCTAATCTGGGTGACAGTGTGAGATGTTCTCAAAAAATAAAACAAAGCCAAACCAAACCAAAACCAAAGAGTGTTTGTTATGAATGGCAGAGTTTGGTGGCACCACCTATCAAGGTTGATAGGGAGGAGAGCTACAGGCCTCGTCTGTGAACATCACAGAGTGCACTTACATAAACCTAAGTCGGATGCCCTGCTACACACCCAGGCTGTGTGGAATAGCCTGTTGCTCTGGTCACACACAGGCACGGTGTGTGTGCAGGCCTGAATACTGCAGGCAATTGTAGCACAATGTTAAGTATTTGTGTATCTGCACATAGCTCAACACAGAAAAGGTACAGTAAAAATACAGTATAAAAGATGAAAAATGGGACCTGTGGAGGGCAGTTGCAGGGATGGAACTTGCGGCCCTGGGGGTTGCTCTGGGTGAGTCAGTGAATGGTGGTTGGAGACTGTGAAGGCCAAGGACATCACCAGATACTGCTGTACACTTAGGCTACACTAAATTTATAACAAATATTTTTCTTTCTTTGATAATAAATTAACCTTAGCTTGCCGTAACATTTTTTACTATATTAGCTCTTTAATGTTTTTACAAGCTTTGGACTCTTGCAGGACCTCTTGGCTGTACAAACACATTGTACAGCTGTACAAAGTTATTTTCTTCTTTATAGCTTTGCTTGATAAGCTTTTATCTATTTTAAAATTTTTTTTATTATTTTGTTTTACTTTCTAAACTTTGGCAAAAACTGAGACATGAACGTGTATTAGTCTAGGCCTACACAAGGTCAGGATCATTAAAATCACACTTCCACCTCCACTTCTTGTCCCACTGGAAGGTCTTCAGAGGCAGTAACATGTGTGGAGCTGTCAACTCCTATGAAACCAGTGCCTTCTTCTGGAATACCTCCTGAAGGATCTGTCTGGTGTTTTACAGCTACATTTATTTTTTATTTTTTATTTTTTAAAGATGGTGTCTTGCTCTGTTGCCCAGGCTGGAATGCACTGGCATGATCTTAACTCACTGCATCCTGGAATTCCTGGGCTCAAGTAATCCTCCTGCCTCAGCCTCTTGAGTAGCTGGGACTATATAAGCACACACTGCCATGTCTAGCTAACATTTTTTTTTTTTTTATAAGAAGAAGGAGTATGCTCTAAAATAACAATAAAAAGTATAATATAGCTCAGTAAATACAAAACCCAGAAACATAGTCATCTATTATCAAGTATTGTGCATACTGTGCGCAATTATACAGTATTTTGATACAGCTGGTGGTGCCCTGGGTTTGTTTATACCAGGATCACCATGAACATATGGGTAGTGTGTTGTGCTGTGACATTGTGACAGCTGCGACCAGGCTACAGGAATTTTTCAGCTCCACTGTCATCTTATGGGACCACTGTCAGGTATGAAGCCCCTTGTTGACCAAAACATCATTATGCAGCACGTGATTGTGTATGTAGTATGTAGATTTAATGTATTATGTCCTGAGCCTCCTATGGTTTTATTTTTATTAAGTCATTTGTACATAGATCATAAATACATTTATGCCATTATGGGATTCAATGTGTTGATTATTTGTACAAATTGGAGTGCTTACATCCTACTAATCAACATCCCTATGGTGTTTTTATTAACATGATCTCACTGACCTTTAAAACAATCCTACAAAATAGGCATTAATTTTTATTATTATTGTCACAGAACTTTGGCTGAAATAATTTAATGACTTTTATTTATTTACTTAACAAATACTGAGCATTCACAGGGGAATCGTGTTAGGTGCTGAGGGTTTCGAGCTGAATGAGACAGATATAGTCTGTGTTCCCAGGAAGCTGTCTGTGAGAAACAAAGAAAGCCAGAGTGAGATAGTATCAAATATTGCTCAGAGCTGTGAGGAAATGAGCAGGACAATGCCCCTGAGAGGACCAGGTGGGAGTCACCAGAGGTACAGGTGGAGGGATGGATGGCTTTGTGATTTTTCAAGGTCACCCAGCTTGGGAATGGCAGCTCTGCGTTTTCATCCATTTTCTGTGAGTAGCAAGCTGCCGGGGCAGGGAAAGTCTCCCTGATACAAGGTGAAGCCATGAGAGTTATAGGAGCATGTCGAAATGATATTTACAGAGCTGGAAGGGCGCCAGGACACCTGGGCTATGAGGTCTCCCCAGCCCCCCTTACCGCTGGGAGCACCCGGGACTTCAGAGGAAGTATTTGTTTTAAGTTTTAATCATTTCTGGAAATGGGCTTGTTCTTTGATGTTTCTCATTCTGTTTGCCTGACAATGGAACCAGAATCAGACTTTTTAAAAGGTCTCCCTTGCCTAATGAAGTTCGAAGCTTTGGAAAAAAAATCTGCCAGATAATAGAAATATTTCTCCTTCAGCTTAACTGCTGACCCAGACCAGTCAGAAAAATGGCCTTTCAAAGGACAAATCTATGAAATTCCATTTCTGGGGGTAAGTGCCTGGATTTGCATTGAGCATTGTTGTAAATGTCAACTGTCCGGCTCCCACTGTCAGCTTGAATGGCTGTCAGTGTTTACTCTCTGAGATAATTGCGCCAGCTTACTAGGCACACTGCTGGAGGCTGGAAGGCCACACTATGGCTTGCTAATCTCCATCTCACCCCTCTTATCTTCCTTCCTTCCTTTTCTCCTGTGAGCCAGTTCCAGATTTTTCAAGGTTATGATGAAACACTGGCTCCTTCACTTTGCAGGGCTGTGGCTTCCCTAGGCTGCCCTGCTGAGCTAGTATTTCCACGGCTGATCCGGTGGATGGGCGGGGAGGGTGGGAGAATGTGACCCAATTGAGAACGAACAAAGGGACACTCTGTGACAGTTTCCTTCCCTTGCCACTGGAAGTTGGTGTGAAGAGCATAGGGCATAAAATTCTTCTAACCCCCAAACGCCTGACTGTATGTGCCTGCCTTGGTTATTACCATCCCCAGCACCTAGGCCACAGTGGGTGGTAAGTAAATACTTCTGGATGATGATCACACCAAGTGGTCTCTCTTAGCTTAACCGTGCCCCCATGGCTTTCTTGCTCCCTTTCTCATCGAGTTCTGCTGGATTTATGCCAGTTGCTTTCTCTTTAAAAAGGGGGTTGAGGGCAGAAAATGAGGTAAGGCTGGACATATTGCCCAGGCGTGATTGGCTGCAGCGAAGGTGACTCTTCCAGCTGCAGAGCACTGTGCTTGTGATGAATGACACAGAAATGTGCCTCTAGCAGCCAGCTGGCCCCTCACCAGTTCTTTGCAAATACCAGCCAAAGGAGGCTTTGGTTTTCTGCCAGGCTAGAGACAGCAAGACCAAATCTCCCAGGTTCTTAGCCCTTGCATGGGGCTCATCATGCTTTCACCACCACTGTTCAGATTCAGATGAATTCTTTGTAATTTTCCTTCAGAGAATCTACAAAGGAAATGTCATTCTCCGGCTTCCCTCTGCTGATAGATATTTGCTTTGGCCGAGAATCACTCCATGTTCCTGTCTTCTCCACTCTCATCTCTTTGATTCAAATGTTCTCTCCTGCTGGCTACTTCTTGTCCCTGGAGGTACAAAACACATTCTGGTCTGGTGGAAACATCAGGAGGATGTGTTAGGTTGCTCGAGGGGGTCCAGATTAATGTAGCTGTACTTGAAGCTGGTTTATCTGTCCTTCCTTCAGCTGCATCAGACCGAGCCAGTCCAGGACAGACAATTTATATAAATGAAAGTTTCGGTTTAATAACTGGGGGGTTATGATACTGTTTTGTATATTTTAGACCCACACATTTTCACACTTTAACATCGAGAATTTGGGAAGCAATTTTTTTTCTTGTAATTGATGTATGCTATGCATCAATTAGCTAGTTTTTTCTTTTTGGTAGATAACATAATTCTGTTCCTTGCAACAGATGGAATCTCAGATTTGGTGAAATATGGTAGTTAATTTTGGCCAGAAATCTCTCAATTTAATTTTCTAATAATTTTTTTTCTACCAGATATTAACCTTTCAGACTAATCTCTGAGCAAAGTATTTCTGTAATCAACTCGACTGTTTTTAATCATCACCAACATTGTTTTAAATATATGTAAATAGATTTATATAAAGGAAGAAAGGAGCCCAGATTGAAACAGCCTGGGTTCTAGACCTGCTTTTGCTTTTGAAGAACCTGAATAAGTAATTGCCTTTTCTCCTTTCGTTTCTTGGCTGTGAAATAATCGGTAAGAAGTCGATGGTTGCAGCCTTTGAGTTCATAGCTGCCTCTTCTCCCCTTGGGTTTTTACTCAGAGTCAAAGGGATGGGGCAGAGGGTAGTGAGTCTAGATAATACGTCTTCAGAGTGCGGTTTTATCATAGTGATTTGTTTTTTTTTTGTTTTTTTTTTTTTTTTGAGATGGAGCCACAAGCTATCCCCCTGGGTAGAGTGCCATGGCATCACAGCTCATAGCAACCTCTAACTCCTGGGCTCAAGCGAGTCTCCTGCCTCAGCCTCCCAAGTAGCTGGGACCACAGGCGCCCGCCGCAACGCCCGGCCATTTTTTGGTTGCAGCCATCATTGTTGTTTGGCGGGCCTGGGCTGGGGATTGGAACCCGCCACCTTAGGTGTACGTGGCTGGTGCCTTAGCTGATTGAGCCACAGGCGCGGAGCCAAAAGGGATGTCTCTTTAGAGGGCTCCCATCACATCATGTTGGGGCCCTAGGAACTCCTGTGGGGGGCAGACCCAAGCCCAGCCCTCACTCACCCCATCCATGTCATCATCGTCCTCGTCCAGGCAGTGCTGGGGGCTCACCTGGGGGTCCCCACGCACCTTCATCTCTGCGATCATCCCCTAAAGGCAGAAGGATGGAAAAGTCACTTGCAGTCCTGAGGCAGATGGTGTGGGCACGGGGAGGGCCTGCCTTGGGAGGATGCCCAGTGCAAAGCCATCCGAGCTGCAGGCGTTGGCAGGTGCCGAGAAGGGTGAGGGCAAATCAGACAGCAGAGAGAAGGTTCTCAGGTTGCTCTGGGCCAAAGCCCATCTTCTGTTAGGAAGAGAAGTTGGTGAAGCCCCAAGAGGGGTGTTCCAGGTGTGGTGTGTGCTAGGACCAGGCGCCAACTGCCCAAGTATTACCACTCTAAGGGCACCTCCCAGAGCCAAGGGTGCGGCCAGCAGGTGTGAGTGTGAGTGTGGGCTCACTCGAGGCTGTCTGAGTGTGGCCCCCGCGCTGCTGGCTCACAATGCAGCAACTCGGCATAACCAGGGTCCCCGGAGAGAAAGGCCAGGTCTGGAGGAGCCCCAGGCCCTTCCAGTGCTGCTTGAGGGTGCAGCTCACATACGCTGCCCAGTGGAACCGAGGTGAAGCAAATCCACCTTTGCAAATCCACCTCTTGACAATGAACAAAAACCAGAAGCCGAGGAAAATAGAATAGCTGCCAGAGTTCCTGTCTCTGGCACACAGGTCTGCGCTCACCAGGTTCAGCTTCACTCACTCCCTCACTCGCCCTTGGGCCCTCTGCCTGGTCTGGTGGGTGGTATGAAGCACTGCCCAGGACCCTGGGAGCCACTGGCAGAGCCAATCACTGGGCAAAGGGGAATGGGGGACAGCAGCGTCCTGACCTGTGAATGAACAGGGCCCCCAGGGAGGTCCGGGAGCTGGAGCTAGGGCCAGGGCCTCGGCCAGAGGAGGAAGTCACCACATTGGGGGCTCCAGACCACAGGCCCCATCACCACTCTGCAGGCTCTGAATTCCATAGGACTTCAGGGCCGAGCACAGGATGCCAGCGGGGTTCCTGAACAGGTGCTGCCATCCATGACACCTGTGTCCCAATGTGGCTCCTGTCTCTGATGACATCTTGTAAAGAGCTCTCCCAGCCAGGAGAGGACAAGAGCATTGATGCACACTTTTCCTAGTATTTTCTTTGTTTTTCATTTAACATTTTAGTCTAATGGGATTTATTTTAGTGTATTTTTTCCAAAATGGATACCATCTGGTATACCATCCTCCATAACAGAAGGATGTAGATTAGAGGTTAGAAACCTTCTAGGTGAAGGGCCAGATGATAAATATTTTTGGCTTTTCAGGACTTCCGTATCTGTTGCAACTGCTCTGTTGTCATGCGGGAAATCAGCGGCAGACAAGGCAGCGCATGGGAGTATGCCAAAAGAACTTTACCTCTGGACACTGAAATCGAATTCCTCGGAATTCTCACGTCGCCAACTATTCTTCTTTTGATTTTTTTTTTTTCCCTAACCATTTAAAAATGTAACAGCCACTCTAGCGTGTGGGCTGCAGGAAAGTGGGCGGTGGGCTGGGTGTGTCCACGCGGCCATGCTATGCTGCCCAGCCTGGGCCATTGTTCACCCTGTAAAAGTCCCTTAGATTCCATGACAGCCGGCCCAGGGTCCCAGCAGCACAAGGCAGCAGACACTCAAAACCCTAGCTGGGCCTTCACCCGAGCAGGCGTACTTGGCTCAAGGGTCAGCCCAGGCCACTGCTTCCAGGAAGCCCTCCTTGGTGAGTCCCCTGGGACCAGTTCTGCCCTGGATTCTTATGACCTGCCACTAAACCCCTGACCCCCTAGCACTGATGGCAAGGCTTGTGTGTATGTGTGTGCACACGTGTAGTCATGCACACGTATGTGTGTACATATGTATGCACGAGCACGTGCCTGTGTGTGCACAGATACGCTACACATGCTCCTGGGAGATGAAGGGAGAACCAGGGGACTGTTGGAACAGCGGAGGGAGCGAGGCAGGGCCCCAGGAGACCCCTGTACCCCACAAACACCATGACTTTGTCATTTTCCCCAACACAGCTTCCAGCCAGGCCAATACCCCAACTGTGGGAGAGCCTTTCTTTTGCCAGTGTGCATGAGGTGCTGGTTTCACGACAGTAAGACACACACTTGGGTTCAGCCAAGCTGCCACCCCTTTCATGACAGCATTGAGGGGTCCCTGGGTAGTGGTTTCTCCATCACTGGATTGATCCCAGAAAGGGGAAGAAAATTGTCCACCATGATCCAGAAGGCCAAAGGCAGAAGGATGCCCAGACCTTGCCTCTATGGGTGGAGCTCTGAGGGCCCCCCACAATCCTCAGCACTGCTGGAGGCCCAGCACCCCACACTGTCTCATACCCGGCTCCCTCCACACCACAGTAGCCATGCTGGCTCCCAATTTTCACAGGGTGGTCAGAAATCCACGAGGTCTTGGGGTGCACACAGGCACGCACATGGCCTGGCAATACCCCAGAGAGGCTTTCAGATGGCAGCCAGGTCCCAGGGAACACAAGCAGTGGCAAGTTCACAGGGTGGCCCCCAGGCTGGTAGGGCCACATGGCAAGACCAGGGGTGACCACACACAGTGAGCGCCATCTCCAAGACTGTTGGAAAGCTCACCAACACCTGGCATTAGCCCCATCCCCACTAAACCAGTGCAGAGACTGCATCTGAGTGCAGTCTGCTCAGGTCCCCTTGTATGGCCTCAGCTGCCCCTCCCTCTAAGTGGGGTCCTCGCCATGTGTGGTGTGTATTCTTGAAGCCCCTTTCTCTTGATGGGCTGGCTACTGGGGAAGCCAGGTAGGTGCAGGTGGGAGAGGACGACCGTGGGGCAAGGGAGCATTGCTATGACACAGGACTGCAATCTGATGGACCAGTGAGCTGGGCTCACGCAGCCAGGAGGAGAAGGGGTCCTGAGCCTCCAGGAGGGGAGTGTATGTGCACATGTGTGACAGCATGTGTGTACACAGGCACACATGTGAAACCAGATGGCCAGGGGTGTGCATGTGGTGAGTACTGCATGGGGGGGCCTTACCCACAGAAAGCACAGACAATTCTTGGCTTAAAATGCAGTCAGCCTCTGGGTGAGGTCAACAGTCAGCACAGCAGCATGGCTCCAACACCCAGACCAGCCACGAGTGGGCAAGGTGCCCAAAAGTCACTGAGTTTGAGAACCTTCAGGGTTCAGAGTCAGTGAAATTCTAGAAAGTTGTGCTTCTGGCTCGGCGCCTGTGGCTCAATCGGCTAAGGCGCCAGCCACCTACACCTAAGGTGGAGGGTTCGAATCCCCAGCCTGGGCCCGCCAAAACAACAATGATGGCTGCAACCAAAAAATGGCCGGGCATTGTGGCGGGCACCTGTGGTCCCAGCTACTTGGGAGGCGGAGGCAGGAGACTCGCTTGAGCCCAGGAGTTGGAGGTTGCTATGAGCTGTGATGCCATG
>CAUYQV010147514.1:0-12719 GCA_963574575.1 Galagoides demidoff | reverse complement strand
CCTTAGCCACTTGAGCCATAGGCACCAAGCTGAGAATTGAACTTCAAAATAATGAGCACTGGCTCGGCGCCTGTGGCTCAATCGGCTAAGGCGCCAGCCACGTACACCTAAGGTGGCAGGTTCAAATCCCCAGCCTGGGCCCGCCAAACAACAATGATGGCTACAACCAAAAAATGGCCATTGTGGTGGGCTCCTGTGGTCCCAGCTACTTGGGAGGCGGAGACAGGAGACTCGCTTGAGCCCAGGAGTTGGAGGTTGCTATGAGCTGTGATGCCATGGCACTCTACCCAGGGGGATAGCTTGAGGCTCCGTCTCAAAAAAAAAAAAAAAATAATGAGCACTGTGTCAGATCATCAGAGATAAACGCAAACATGTTCAGCATGTTTTGATGACTGATTTAAGAGTTCTGACAAAAAAAAAAAAGGTGGAGGGTTTCTATGAATAAAGATGTAGTTTCCCAGGATACTCTATTTTATGAAGTTAATTAAGGTTTTACTATTCATGTTCTTCTATATTGGACATCTACATAAGCCTATTAGAGCAAGTCATCACTGACTAAAAAAACAAATGAAAATATTTTATTCTTATCCATTAATTAAAATTTCATTACACATTGAGGCATCACTTATAATAATGGTATTATAGATATAATAAGATATGATTAACAATAGCAATTTAATAAGAGTGATAATCAGAAAAGTAAATAAGACAATATATAGTGACATGTTTCTCTTCCAAATACCCCAGCTTTCTTTCAAATGATTTTGTTTAATTTCACAGCATATAGCATATTGATATTTATATATTTTAGGGTAAGGCTTTTCATTACTTAGTATCTTCCGCTTTGGCAATTAAGACATCATTTTATTTCCCCAACCAAAATTTATTTTCCTTGCTTAGAGTTATAAGCTCTTGGGGATAGGGGAAGCCCAGTAATTTAATAATCCGTTCAAGGATGATGAAATTTAGGGCAGGGAAATCAAGCCGGAGCTTTTGCACCATTACTGAAATAACACTCTGAGAATCATCTGAAATTTTTATGAAAAGACACCCTTGAGACAACTGCAGTTTGCCCATCTTTGCATTCCTCATGGCACAAGGCCTCACTCAAAGCAGATGATTAGGAAATGAGGCAGAGCATGAAGCAAGCCTGTGTTTCCTCAATCTTTTATTATCCTCAAAGACATGAAAAGCCAGAAGTGAACCTTAGGGTGAGCTACTATTTGAATCCCGTTTGTCTTAGACAAAGAAAGCAAGTCCCAAAGTAATTAACTAATTATCGGAGGTCACAAAGCAAGGAAGAGAACCCGTTTTCTAACTTCCAACTCATTTCATTGTTATTCTTTTCAGTGAGACAAAGTCATGTTTTTATTAGGAAGTAGCTGAGTTCTTTTGACTGAGTATAGCTGTAGGTATTATTTTTATCTCTATCTAAACGACTGAGTATGAGACAGGGTTCTAAGCACATCCAAAATCTATGTTCTCTGTGTCTTAATCCAGGTGATCTTCTACTATAATGTAAAGATAAGCATGGAGATGTAAAAGTTAATGTGGAAAAATTTACAGTTTGCATAATAGACCTACTAATAATATTTGGAGTTAAGAAAAATAAGATAGTATATACAAATATATTTTGTAGCTTGTGCTGTGACGGGATCTACCACAGGTGTATTCTCAATTTCACATTTAAGACTGATTAACCCCCCTCCCCAAAAAGAATAGTCATTAATGGTGGCATTTCAGACATGTGGCTAAGTGAATGTCGGGTACAAAGGGCAAAATACACGCTAGGCAGCGGACCTCCACGTGCCAGTACATCACGTAGTCCAGAGGGCTCAGTTAATTTAGAGCTTCAGGCTGCAGACTTTCAAAACTATTTGTAATTCTACAACCACATTAAACTATTCTTTCACAAGTACAAATGAAACCTGCTCCGAGGGACGAGGGACATAGAGTTTTCGTTTTGTTGTTTACTGGACCTGCAGACAAGGCTTGAAGGGTAGGTGCCCCGAGGACCCTTTAACATTTTATAATCTGATGTGGTTTCTGAACCAGGAGATCAGCAGATAATTGGAGCCAGGCACCTGTATCAATCTCCTCGGGCTGCCATTACAAAACAGCACAGCCTGGGTGGCTTAAACAACAGAAATTTATTTTCTTACAGTTTTGAAGACTAGAAGTCCAAGATCAAAGTGCCATCAGGGCTGGTTGTGGGTGAGGTCTCCTTTGCTGCCTCCTAAGGATCTGTCTTCTCTCACGGCCTTTCCTCTGTGTGGGTACAGAGAGAGAACCCTGGTATCTCTTCCTCTTTTTACCAGGACACTAGTCCTGTCTGAGTAGGGCCTCATCCTTATTACTTTGTGTAACCTTAACAATCTTCTTAAAGGCCCTGTATCCAAATACCATCACACTAGGGATTAGGGCTTTATGACATGAATTTTAGGGGATACAATCCAGTCCATAAAAGCACTAATTTCTCTCCCAAGTCAGCATCTTAGAATCACTGGCAACCTCAAATGGATCAACCTATACTAGGTATCCAGGTATGCTTTATTGCTGAACCATCCAGGTGATGAGCTAATAAATTATAACATTGGGAAATGCTATTTTCTCATTTTAAATGATCTCTGTGCCTCCCAGTCTGATAGAGTTCCGGCTGAACTCTTATTTTAAGTTTGAAACCAAGTTAGTTTTTATTACCTCATGGTGAAAGTCAGAGAGCATGACTTAAATTGGAATCAGTGGCATATAACTTTAACGATTTACTTGGCAAAACAACTACACTGAAACCCTCCTCATGATTTTCGTACTATAAATGTTAGTGTCAAAGCACAGTCTTACTCACTTGTATAGGCCAGAAGTATAAAGTGATAAAAGATAGGAAGTTTGGGATAAGCACACTCATACTTTTTATCCTTGGGTCAGAAATGTAATTGCTTCTTCTTACTCATATTGATAATGAAGCCATATGCTATGCTCCAGAAATTACAACAAATCAATTACCGGCAGGGAATGGAGTCCAGTATCAAGAGAGATGAGGAGACCAGGGTCATTAGAGGGTGGACCACCCCAGCCTCCTTTGCATCCAAGTTTTGCCTCCTGTTCAGTTAGGAAGGGCTGCGTGACAAGAAGATAAAATGTTCATCCGTCCTATGTCACATCAGATTACATGGACCCTCCAGTTCTGTTGGTGATTGTGTATGCATATATTTAGAGTTGGATCTTTATTTAAAAATCGGATCTGCCAACGTAGCGTTTTCCACCAACTCGGGGAGCAGAAACCTTTACGGGCTTCCCACTCTCCTGCCCAGGGGCTGCCTTTGTGGAGCTTTAGCCGCGGCCATCACAGCCTTGTTTAATGCTTGCTTAGCCCCGTTTCCTTCCTTTGCAGGCCTGATAACTTGTTCTCCCTGAGCCTTTCTAACTTGGGTTTCTGATTTCGGTGGCCATTATCTCAACAGGGGATGCTCCAGCGATGGCCCTCTGGAATTTGATTGCCCGGCCGGCTCTTTTCTTTTGAATTTCCTCCCAATGTCCCTCTTTGAGCTTTCTTCCATAGACCACAGTCCAGTTTATCTGCCGAGGATTCCACGCGGACTCTCACTTTGCCTTCACAGATTGGAAGACGTTTCCGTCAGTCCTGGCGGAGCGTCCCCTGTGACCAGGGTAGATCTGGTACCCGCTGAAACTGCACAGCTCGACCTTCGTGGGGATAGCACCGGGGATAAGGGAAGATGGCGAAGAGAACTCTGTTGGTGATATTTAAAACAAATTTCCAAATTCTTGACGTCTAAGAATTCACTCCAGAAGGCAACCTTGTACTACAAAAGCATGCAAACTAGATGCAAATTAGTGCTTTACACTTGTTTAAAACATTTGTTAATAATTTGTGACATGTAAAAATCTCTACTCTGCATAGCATAATAGAGTATTTCCCACTTGCTAACAAAACCAACAATTAAAAAGTGATTATTATGAATTTTCACACTTACAAATCAGAAGAATAAAAGTTTTAGAAAATATCATAGGTACCATGCTACCTCAACTTTGTGCCAGATGGGAGGGAAAACAGGCACGCTGCTAAAGTTAATAAAGTCTCACACGCTTTAATCCTATCTAATTCTTTCCAATATCCTATGAAATAAATATCATTACCCTTCACTATTGCAAAATCTGAGGCTCAGGAGACTTTACCATTTCCCCACAATTCTTATGTAGCAGAACTGATGTTTGAATCAAGATATGGCTCATCCCCAAGGTATTTCTACTGCATTATGTTGGCAATTTTTGATGTTTTGCTAATTTTACCAGCACCATTATGTCTGGTATATTCATTAGTTCAGTTATCCATATAATAAAATACTAGTCAACAATAAAAAGGGACAAGGCAAGGTGAGGTGGCTAATGCCTGTCATCCCAGCACTTTGGGAGGCTGAGGCAGGTGGACTGGTTGAGCTCAGGAGTTCGATACCAGGCTGAGCAAAGATGAGACCCATCTCTACTAAAAATAAAAAAAGAACTAGCTGGGCGTTGTGGCCGGAGGTTGAGGCAAGAGGATCACTTGAGCAAGAGTTTGAGGTTACTGTGAGATATGATGACGCCACATCTAGAGCAAGATGGAGTGAGACCCTGTCTAAATAAATAAATAAAATTTAAAAAAATTAAAAGGAACAAACTTTATAATTTGGATGGACCTTCTAGGCATCATGCTGCATGAAACAAGCCAATTGCAAAAGGCTATGAACTGTACTGCTCCATTTCTATGTCACTCTTAAAGAAACACATCGATAGTGATGGAGAAGAAATCAGTGGTTACTAGGGCCTTGGAGTGAGCATGTAGTATGTCCGACTGTCAAAGAATATCACAGAGATGTTCTCTGGGCCAGTGGAACTGTTTTGCATCTTGATTGTTGAGGCGACTATCTGAATCACACACGGGTTATAATTCATAGAAATTTAAACCAAAAACATCAAGGAAAAAGAAACATTTGAAATAAGAAAAATATATGAATATGACTTCTGATATTCTGTGATTTTTATTTGTATGCATAAGGCAACATGTTTCGTAGGAGTGTACAGTCCCATATGGGCAGATATATATTCTGACTTACTGTGTTTGCAAGATGATAAACCAGGATGCTTAGGAATAATGGAGACTGATGCCATGTAATAGTTTTTTGAAGTTGGTATATATGAATATATTTACCTTAAGGAATAGTGTGGACATTTCAGATAATAAATCAATTATTTAAGAGGAAGATCCCACCTACTAGCTGGGGAGAATGTAGATAAGGTCCTACTCCAGTAACACCTTTCTACAATAGCTGGCAGTAGGAATAGCCACCCTGTCCTAGTAACTAAGCAGAAGTGTACCAGCTCCTATGGAGAACTAAAAAGCCCGTGAAGAGGCATTGAAACCAATAACATTTGTGTCAATCGATCCTAGCAAATGGAGTTAGGGAGTAGGCTAGGACTGGTGGGAGGTAGAGAGGGTATCAGACCGTAAGCCAACCATATTGGATTGTGGCTTATCCTCTGACTACATCCACTGGCCATGTCCACTGACCACACCTAAATCCAACAGCCTGGTCAAGAGTGGCTTAGGGACTTGAATCACTGTAAGTTAGTGACAGTGCTAAGGGAGGGAGGAACTGACTCTGTAAGTAGTTCTCCTGTAGCTTCAAATGTTATTGAGTTCCCCCAGGAGTGCGAGCATGTGAGCAAATGAGTTAATGTATGTGAAAAGAATACTATAAACTCTAAAGTATCACAGAAGCATTAATTATTATTAACCTTGAAGTTGGGAGATTGCCACAATGGAATAAATTGAAGATGTGCATCTATAAGGTAACCGAAATACCAAATGCTCAGTCTTTCATATTTTGAAACATGCATTTCAGGTAAACATAATCCGTATGTGCATACATATTGTGTAAATATTCATACTGCACATTAATAAACACATACAAATGAGATGAAAATTGTGGATTACTCAGTAAAACCACAGCAGCCCATCTTGATGAGAAGATTACCCTTTCAGAAAAATCCATTAAAATGCAAATATGTTAAATAAATCAAATTTGCACGGGGGTCAAATTTTCTGGGGAAGTACAATCTGTTAGTAATATTGCATCTCTACAGAATTTCCATCTGAATTGTACTAATGATGTGCAGACTGTGAGTACAATGAAAGAAAAATTTCTGAGAGTATTGGCTTCAGCTTTAGCAGATGTTGCATGTTCAGACAACTAAATCAAAAGGAGACGGGAAGAAATCTTTGCACACACTTTATGTATGCTGTTTGTGAGGAGAGATACTTATAATAAACAATTCATGGGGGAAATAAAAAGTATACACTGTTTTAAAATAACATAATTCACATATATCAAAATATTAAGTATATTTACAACTTCATACTAATATATTTTACCAGGCACATCAGATGAAGGGTTGACTTCTATTTTAACAATGACTTTCTCAAGCATAGCTCCTTTTCACTCAAGCAATTTACAGATAATACTGAGGAGGTCACATCTGATGCATCTGTGCTGCCAGGCTTCTCAATTGAAAACTGAGATTTACACCAAGATGATAAACAGCTTGCAGGAAAAATGGGGACTGAAGACCCCATTCTTCCATTCTTGGCAAGAGAAAATACCCCCCAAAAAGGGAAAAACAGAGAAATAAGCTGAGCAAGGCAGAATAAAAACAATTTAGCTAGTTTACTTTAAAACCAGCAACTAAATTACATATCTGAGCAGTTTCTGCTTTTTCTAGAAGCCTGGCCTGTAAAGGATACAGCTTACAAAACCCTGCTTGGTCTTAAACACTCTGAAGAAATAATGGCAACAGAGGAAGCTGCGTTCAAGGCCATGGCAAGAGACGTTAACCAGGCCATCCCCTGCCCAGTCAACAGTCAAAGCAAATACCCATTATGGGGCTTTGTATTATGGCTGGGGCAGAGATCAAGGGAACAGCTCAAGCCCTGAATTATAGGCAGGAGAGTTTGGACTTCAATAATAGAGGAAGATGCTTCTGGGTTAGAGATAAGAGGAAAATTCCTCTTTCCCATCAATTCTTCAGAGGAGACTGATGCCTTTGGGGCATCTGCTCCACAGTGAACTAGTCGGGGAATAACCTCCCCCAAGGAATCTGTGTGTATGACCATAGACATGAGGCTGCCCCCGCACAAGGCTCAAGTTTCAGATTTCTCAAGGCTACTCAGATCCTTAAAGTTAATGATTAAAGGTAGAATATGAACTGAACTAACGTGCTTACTCAGAGAAAATTCTCCTGTTTTTGTTCCCTTCCTCAGCTTACCCTCTAGGCTAAATGAGCAAATAGCCTTCAATGAAAGCTGAGTGGAACGAACACTCAGCCTTTCATTGGAACCTCACAAACTAGTTATGGCTCCCTGTGTTTTCCACCTTCGAAAACTCTTATTGTTCATGTACTCTCTCTTTATCTCTCGCCACTTCTAACTTTACTTTTCTTTAGTCAATCACTGCCAGTTCCATAGGTCTTAAAGAACCCTGTCGCTAGGGCAGGACCCTGGCACAGCATTTGGTTTATCATTAGTGTCCCCTTCTGCCGAATGCATAGTCTTATTATTTTTAATTCATTCAAGCAAGACTATTCAAAGCCACTGTCTGAGTAACCAGTAGACAGGAAAATTGCCAGACTATCAAAACACCGTTTGCTTTGTTGTTGCTGCTATTGTTTTGTCTTTTTGTGTCCTTCCGAGTCCCTGCATCCCTAACTGTATTCTGTGACTCCATCCTCCTTTACTCTGACAAGGTTCTCAAATTTGGGAACCACTGCTTTGTGTTCAATCTGATGCAGAGCATCATGTCTGATACACAGTTAGCATAGCACATATATCTGCAGAATAATTCAAAGAATCTGGCCTCAGGATTAAAAAGTCTCCTAGCTATTGACACCCCTACTCTCTCAGATAATGTATAGGGAAATGTCAAGCCTCATTAATTTCAGATATGCAAATAAAAATAACCATCATTTGGTGATTTATTTATTTACTTATTTTATTATTATTGTTTTTTATTGTTGGGGAATCATTGAGAGTACAAAGAGCCAGGTTACACTGCTTGAATTTGCTGGGAAAAGTCCCTCTAATAATAATGTCCCATCTCCAAGAGATGTGTCACACACAATAGCCCCCCACATTCTCCATTCCTCCTCTCTGCTCTTTCATTCCTTCCCACCATGTACTAGCATCAATTGTCCTCTTATCAGAATTGAGTACATTGGATTCTTGCTTCTCCATTCTTGTGATGCTTTACTAAGAAGAATGTATTTCAACTCCATCCAAATTAATACAAAAGATGTAAAGTCACCATCCTTTTTAATGGCTGAATAGTATTCCATGGTATACATATACCACAGCTTGTTAATCCGTTCTTGAATTTAGGTTGTTTCCACAATTTGGCAATTGTAAATTGAGCTGTTATTAATACTCTAGTGCAAATGTCCTTATGATTTTTTTTTTCTTTCTGGGTAGATGCTCAGCAATTGGAGATTGCAGGATCAAATGGGAGATCTAGATTGAGTTCTCTGAGGGCTTTCCACACTTCCTTCTAAAAGGATTGTATTAGTTTGGAGTCCCTCTAGCAGTGTAAAAGTGTTCCATTCTATCCACAGCCATGCCAGCATCTGCAGCTTTGAGTCTTTGTCATGTGGGCCATTCTCACTGGGATTAGGTGATATATCTCAGGGTGGTTTGATTTGCATTTCTCTGATAATTAGGGACAATGAGCATTGTTTTCATATGTTTGTTAGCCATCCATCTGTATTCTTTAGAGAAGGTTCTATTCATCTCACTTGCCCATTGATGTAAGGGATTGTTGGTTCTTTTTTGTTGCTTAATTTGAGTTCTCTGTAACTTCTAGGGTTTTTTTTTTTAAGATTGAATTACAAAAACATATGTAATGATAAATACCCATGTGAGTGAGAATGTACTGAGATGAACATTTTTATACATTATTTGTAGTACAGCCTTGTTGGAAAGCAATTAGGTGATAATTAACAAAAACTGGCTTCTTGACCAAGCAAATGCATATTTTTAAATTTATCTGAAGAAAATAACTGCGGCTAAGAAAAATTATAATTTAACCACATAATTTACATCATAATGTAATGGGAAAATGTAGAAGTCCAGCAACACGCTGTCACTGAATAAATTATGGAATAACAACTCAATAGCATATTGTGTAGCAAATGAAAATATTACCAAAGGATTTTAAAGATCATGGAAAATCTTTTATTGTAAGTAGAGTTAGGCTCCTGTTTTTCCTATCTTTCCCCCTATTTTGTAAAACTTTCTACAGAAAAAAAATCACATTCATAATGACCAGAAAACAAAACAAAAAAGATATTGCCAAGAATCCCATAAGTCAGGTATAACTGACATATTAAACCAAGATGATGGTGCCTAACATGGGAAATAAATTGTATCCCACAAAGGAAATTTTCCTGTTCTTTAACTCCATCACAATTATACAAGCAAAGTTGTGGTTTAGTGAGGAATGAGCTTACATGATGGTTCTGGAGTGGTGAGAAATTTCACAAAATAAGGTTTGATTGGAACTTGGAACTTGGAACTTTGAATATGTTTGAATTTTAATAAGGGGGAAAATTTTGGGAAGAGTTTCAAAACCTCTAAGTTTTGAACAAAGTAATGGGAGGCAGATGGAAGACTGGCTTAGCCAAAGAAGAGAGGCAGTGTTCAAGAGAAATAGGAAATTATTTCGGACAGGAAGACAGGACCCAGATGGTAGTAAGCCTTAGCAAAACAGACCAATAGATTGAGCTTTATCCTAAAAAACAATGGGAAGTGTGAACTATGTGATTAAGAAATGGATGAGTTTCAGACCACACATGGTGATGATCATGTGAATTTTGGCTTGTATAGTAATTCACAAGGTGGAAGGAATTGCAGTCAATCAGAAATCAAACATAGTGATCTAAATGCAAGAGTGATCATTTCAAATGCAGTCTACTCATATCACTCATGTTTAAACATATCAGCGGCTTTCTGTGATCTCAAAATAAAGGACATATTCCTTAACATGGTGTCCAATGTCCCAACATGGTCCTGACCTACCTCTCCAGCTCCTTGGCTCTGTATGATGTTCCCCTCACTCTGGCCTAGTTTCCATTCTTGAGATATTTCACTTGGAGCAATGGTCTCCAGTTCCCTCCAAGTTGCTGCAAATGACATTATTTCATTCCATTTTTATGGCTGAATAGTACTCCATGGTATATACACATGGTGTTTTCCTTATTCTATGAATAGAAGGGCACTTGGGTTGATTCCACATCTTTGCAATTGTGAACTGTGCTGCAATAAACATTCCAGTGAAATAAAAATCACTTAATTTCCTTCGTATAGATATCCAGCAGTGGGACTATTGAATCAGATGGTGGGTCTATATTTTGTTTATTTTTATTTTTTAAATCATTTTTATTTTTAAGATTAAGCATCCTTATTGAAATTCCAGAAATATGGTCCTCACCAATTCTTTGCACACCTACACCTCAAAAAGTTAAAAGTAGTCTTTAATTTTCAATGACAAAGTGGAAAAAAGGAATATGTTTACATCTGCTGTCTTTTCAAGAAAAGCTTATTTTTCTACCAAGCTGCTCACCAAACCTCAGGTCTACATTTAGTTTTTTTGAGGAATCTTCATGCTGTTTTCCATAGAGGTTGTTCTAATTTGCAGTCCCACCAACAGTATATAAACATTCCTTTCTATCGGCATCCATGCCAGAATTTATTATCTTTTGACTTCTTAGTAATAGCTATTCTGATAGAAGTGGTAAAGTGATATCCCACTGCAGTTTCAATTTACATTTCCCAGATGATTAGTGATGTTGAGCATTTTTCATGTTTGTTGGCCATTAGTCTATCTTCTTTTGACAAGCTTCTGTTTATGTCTTTTGCCCACTTTTTGATGGTTGTTTTCTTCTTACTGATTTGAGTTCTTTATAGGTTCTGGATAATATTTCTTTGTGAGATGTATAGCTTGTGACTATTTCCTCACCTTTTGTAGGTTATCTATTCACTCTATTGATTATTTCATTTACTGAAAATAAATGTTCTAATTTAATTATTTTTGTTGCAGCTATATTTGCTTTTGGGGTCTTAGTCATAAATTCTTTCCCTAAAAAAAAAAAAAAACTTTGCCTAGGTTAAAATCTATAAGAGTTTCTCCTACATTTTCTTCAAGAATTTTTATGATTTTATGCCTTATATTTAAGTATTCAATCCATCTTGAGGAAATTTTTAAATATAGTGATAGATGGGGATTCTGTTTCATTCTTCTGTTTGTGGCTATTCAATTTTCCCAGCACCATTTATTGAATCAGGCTTCCTTTCCCCAGTGTATGTTGTTGTCTGCTTTTTCAAAGATCGTGGTTACAGGTAATTAATTTTAATTCTGGGTTCTTAATTCTGTTGCATTTGTCTATGTCTCTACTTTTGTACCAGTACCACGCTGGTATAAAAGACTTGTAGTATAATGTGAAGTCAACTAATGTGATGTCTTCAGATGTATTCACTTTACTTAAGATTGCTTTGGGTATTCAGTCTATTTTTTGGTTTCAAATGAATTTTAGGATTATTTTTCTTAGATCTGTGAAATATGACACTGACGTTTTGATAGGGATTGCATTGACTCTGTAAATCACTTCATGCAGTGTGTACATTTTAATGATGTCAATTCTATCAATGAGTAGGGGATGTTTTCACATTTGTTTGTGTCATCTGCAATTTCTTTCATCAGTGTTTTGTGTTTCTCCTTGTAGAAGTCTTTAACCTCTTTTGTTACGTATTTTTGTAAGTATTTTATTTTATTTGTACCTATTGTGAATGGTATGGAGTCCTTGATTTGACTCTCTGCTTGACTATTATTCATATACAGAAATGCTACTGATTTATGTACAATGATTATGTAACCTAAGACTTTGCTGAATTATTTTATCAATTCCAAGAGTCTTTTTATGGAGTCTGTAGGGTTTTCTAGATACAAGTTCATATTGAATGTCAGCAAACAGAGATAGTTGACTCTCTCTTCAACTTGAGTATTACTTCCCAAGAAAGTCATTGCCACCTTCCTAATCTTCCGATTGTAAGCTCACATAGCACCAAGGGACCCTGAGGCTTTGAAGTTGTCTCTCTTGAGATCACACTTTTTTTTGGATTACTATTTGATAACTCTTTGTCCACTCTTCCATGTTCCATGAGGGATGAATCAATGTTTTACCTTTCTTTTATATCTCTACTGTCTTAAAAAAATTATAACACTTGATATATATACTTAATCAAGAGCTGTTAAATTAATTTGCAATAAATAAGTAGTAGAGGAGGATCATAGAGGTACAAATTGGAGACAAAGGATGAGCTTGAGAGATATTTAAAAAGATGAACCAACAGGAACAAAGAGGAGTGATGAATAAAAGATAACACCAACAATGATTACCAAAAAGTGATGGTGCTATTGACCAGAACAGAGGGGAACAAGGGATAGTGGGATGGAGAGATATTTTCAATATTGTACAGTTTCTTTTCTTTTTTTTTTTTTTTTTTTGAGACGGAGCCTCAAGCTATCCCCCTGGGTAGAGTGCCATGGCATCACAGCTCATAGCAACCTCCAACTCCTGGGCTCAAGCGAGTCTCCTGCCTCAGCCTCCCAAGTAGCTGG
>CAUYQV010147508.1:0-57440 GCA_963574575.1 Galagoides demidoff | reverse complement strand
CAACTCTCTGTGTGCGCATGCCATAGTCCCGCTGGCCATGACATAAGGAACTGGTTGGTGTCTCCTGTTGGCAGAGGGGTACAGGTTCTCCTGTGTGGTTCTTTTCCCCCTCTCTTTCCTAGCTTCTCTTCCAGCTTCTCCCCCTCCCAGCTTCTTTTCTCCAGCTTCTCCCTCGCCCAGCTTCTCCTTCTCCAGCTTCTCCCTCTCCCAGCTTTTCCTTCCCAGCTGCATGGTCCTTTCTGAGATGAACCTGGTTTCCTCCAAACGTGGCTGTGACTTGCCAGGGAATGTCCAGCTTCACTGGCTGGCCCTGTCTCCACTATTTGTAGGACCAAGGGGCCACCATCAGGACCAGTTTGTTCCTTTACAGGGAAGGAGGGAAGGAGTGTGACCCACCCACTTTGCCCATGTCCTCTGATGAAATCACAGCCTCTGGAGATTAGGACACATGGCTAATGTTTGGTTTGTGTTAGCAATGTATTTTTTATTTTTTAAAAAAAATAAAGATCCGCTTTTGTGTTAACACAACTGTCCCCAAGATTTTCCCCAAAGGATGGCAAATTAAAATGCACACTCTGTCCCTGGTGTTCTCACCCCCTTTTAATCTGGGTAAAGAAGAAGTGTTTTGGCAGAAAGGCAGGAACAAGCCTCTGTCCCCAGGCTTTGTGCAGCCAGCACTACCTCTTGGCACATGTGTGCAGAATCCAGTGGCTCGGCTGGAGTTGTTCTGGGCACCCCTCTTCCTGCCTCCAGCTGGCTTCAGTCAGGTGCCCCTGACCTGCCTCCTGGCCACCCTGAAGAGCAGGGAATCCATTGTTTTTCCTGAGACTATTTGGATTTGTGCTTCGGACATGCAATGACTTTCAATTTGAGAATTTCTTTTTAAAACAGCTGATCTGAAAAGAACATTCAAAATAGAATTTTTCCACTTTTTTATTTTAATTTAATCGTTTGGGTAAATAATTCACTTGAAGTTCAAAACACATCTTTTAAGGATTTGGTGAAAAGTCTCCCTCCAAACCCCAGGCTCCTTCCTCCTGATTCTGTCCAGCTTGCTGTCCACCCTGGCACACAAGGGGGAAGCAGGTGTGCGCGGCCAGAGCGTGCAGGTTCCCAGGAGCTGAGGCTGTGACACGGGGCCCTCAGCATGCCGTGTGCCATCTGCTTTAGTGTACCTGTGTCGGGGATATCGCCTCAGCAGTTGACAGAAATATCTTCTTTATTCCTTTGCTTTTTTGAGCTTTTTTGAGTCTTTTGCCTTTGCACCTGGGCTTGGTTATTCCCCTAAATACGGCCACAGCCCTGAGCCAGCCCCCCTGGACAGCGGACGGTGATCCCTTTAGAAGCCCCCTTCTCAGCTCTGCCTGGTACTTATTTTCAGAAAATCATCTTTCTTTTACTCCCTGCACTGATACCTGATTATTTGGAGACAGGAACAGTGTGCCATTGTTCCCCATTTCCCTGGGCCTGCTCCAGGGACCCCCGGCCTGCAGTATGGAGCACTGTCTGCCCGTTGTCCGAAGCCTGGGTGGTAGTGGGAAGGAGGCGCTGCCGGGGAGGGCGGCTGAGGACCTGCCGATGGAGGGTTAAAGAGGAAATGCTTTGGGCTTTTGTTGCTGTGCCCTTATTAAAACTCTGGCCCTGAGACATGCAGCCAATCAGACGCCCCACAAGAGGGATGTCTCCTCACCTCGGCATGCATGGTGGTGACCCCACAGAAACCAGCATCCTTGTCCCCATGCTGTCTCCCGGTCCTGCTGCAGCTGCCTTGCTCCTTCCTTCCAGGCTTGTCCTGTTTCTCCTCCGCACCCACCTGCAGCTGCCAAGGTGCTGGGGGCTGCTCCGGGTGGATCCAGGCAGGCGGGCTTCTCAAGGTTCCTGTGTCTGTTTTGACAGAAGTAATAAGTGTTTATCTCCAAGCTCCTTTTGTTTCTCCACAAGTTGTCATCCTGATAGTGGGAATATTAGCATTTTTAACAGGAAACAGCGGGAAAGGATGGCCATCCCAGGGGTGGACGGGAGGGTTGGGGCTGGACCCACCGCGGCAAGGACGCCCTTCCGCTCCTGCGAGGCGCTCAGAGCAGCAAAGGCGGCGACTTGATGTGGACTTTCCCGGGGGGGGGGGGGTGGGGGGGTGGGGGGAGGGGGGTGGTTGTCACGTTTGTGTCCAGAACACCAGGCTGAAGCTGTGTGACCCTCCGTCCAGTGTGCGGGCAGGAGTTTCTCCAGCTGTGCTGGGCAGTCCTGCCGCCCAGGTTCCCAGCCTGCGCTGGCGGGCAGTGCCCAGCAACTTCCCTCACGGACCCTGTGAGAATGTCCTGAGTCTCCCTCTCCTTTCGTCAGACGCTCTGTCAAACTTAGATGAACATTTTATAACTTAGATGTTCTGCTTCATGGATAGTCACTTTCTAGTGTTCTATGCCTGCTGTGGGAATGAACGTAAAGGATGAAAATCTCGGGGTGGCACAAGAGGAGGCCAAGGTGGAGACTGCAGGGATGGGGGTCCCTCAGGGAGGGGGCTCAGTGTCCTGAAGGGACGCCGGGCCTCACCCACGGGCAGGTGCCCCAGAGTGTGTGGTGGGGACAGACACGATTGTCTTTCTGCCCAGCGGGACCTCTGGGGGCAGTGAGGACAGCGCCGTGCATTTGTTATAGCTGAGGATCCGCCTGCCTACACCTGTCTCCCTGCACTGACCGGGGAATTGACGCTGTCACACGTGACTTACCCTGGTGGCATGTGATAATCAGCGACGTGGCAATTATCAATTGCATTTTCAATCTACTGTCTTCCCCTTAGCATTTAGTGTTACTGAGGCTGCAGGGGACCTTTCCCATGAGGGCATTAGGCGCCTCCACCCCTGGGCGGTGCCTCGGACATCACCTGCTGCTCGGTACAACCGGCCGCGCCTTGCCCTGCATCTGCGCTGCGCTGGGGGTGTGGAAAGGTCAGGCCTCGCTTTCTATTTGTATATTAATTTTCATAATAAAAGTAAATATAGTCCTGTTTCCATTATTACGTTTTCAACCCTACTACAGGTTCTACAGCATCTCAAAAGAAAACAGACCCCCCCCCAGCAGAACAAAAAATTATAGATAAAGGAAGCTTGTGCAATGAAAAATGGAGGGATGACTACCTTTTTGTTGAGTCACAAAGCAAGGCACTCTGCTTAACTTGTAGAGAATTTGTGTAAGTTTTCAAGACAATAATTTGAAAAGGTGTTATATGCAGGAACATCTTGCCAAATTCAATGCTTGGGAAGGATTGTGTCAGAAGGACAAAATAACAGACTTGAAAAAATGTGTCTTCTTAACAAATTGTTTTTAAAGTTACAATTCAGACGATTTCATTGTAAAATCTGGCGATGCGATAGCATATGTAATAGCCAGAAAAAGAAAGACGTCAAAACCATTTCCTGATGAGTTTATTAATCAACGTATGGAAAGCAGAGAAGACACAATTTGCCCTGAAAAAAGGTGGGATATTTCTAAAATCAGATAGATGATAGCCAAGCAAATTGAAGAAATTGTAAAATCTACCCAAAGAAATGTGAAGAGTAAAGCTGCCAATTTTAAGTTTTATGCTTTGGCCATGGATGACAGGAATAATGTAGCAATTATGGCTCAACCTGCAATTTTTATTAGAGATATTGATGGCAAGTATGTCACTGAAAAAATGGTTTCTTTAGTGCCACTAAAAGATACAACTAAATCAAAAGATTTATACAAATCAGTAAAAAAATATGGTAAAACGATTTTCTTTGTCTTTTGTGAACATAACTGATGTAGTTACTAAAGGTGCCCCAGAGGCAGCAGGTGACAGGGGGTCTTGTAGAAGATGGTGCAATTGCTGCCCCAAATTCACATTTGGTGAAGAATTATTGCACAGTAGATCAAGAAAATTTGAACACAAAAGGTTTAAAAATAGATCATTTCATGCAAAATTGTCATCAAGACTGTGACTTTCATAAGGGCCAAAGGATTGAATCACCACCAATTCCAGAAATTCCTTTAAAGTATTGACGCAGACCAAGGTGACATCATTTACTTTTTCAGAAGTTAGATGGCTAAGTTGAGGCCAAATGTTGAAAAGATTTTATGATTTGTGACATGCTAGCAAGTTGTTTATGGTGTCAAACACCAAATTTGTGCCAGAACTTGACAAAGAAAACTGGCTTACAAATTTAGCATCTTTAGAGGATTTAGTTCTTTTCCTAGAAAAAAATTAAAAATAATCTTTAAACTCTTTTTCTTTTTCTTTCTTTCTTTCATTTTTTTTTTTTTTTTTTAGACAAAATCTCATTCTGCCCCCTGGAGTAGAGTGCTATGGTATTACAGCTTGCAGGCAACTGCAAACTCCTAGGCTCAAGCAATCCTCATTTTTTTTTTTTGTAGAGACCCTTGGTTAAGTACTGTGGTATCACAGCTCACAGCAATCTCCAACTCCTGGGCTTAGGTGATTCTCCTGCCTCAGCCTCCCGAGGAGCTGAGACTACAGGCGCCCACCATCAAGCAATCCTCCTGACACTACTCTCTGGAGTAGCTGGGACTACAGGCGCCCACCACGATGCTTCCCTTGTTTTACTATTTTTATTAGGGACAGAATCTCGCTCTTGCTAAGGCTGGTCTGGAACTCCTGAGCTCAAATAATCTACCCACTTTGGCCTCCCAGGTTCCTAGGATTTCAGGGTAAGCCACTGCACCAGACAAATGTTAATTTTTGTATAGTAATTTATTTCAAAATGAACAAGCTGGCTATTTTTAGAATCTAAAGAGAATTTGACAACAATTCTATTCTTTGGAAGTGTTACATATAATTGAATTTGCACTTATGTAGAAACATATCTTGAAACCATTTAAATTATTTTTAAAATAGCTTGATCTTGATCCTTATTTCAAAAAAAAATATGTTTTGACTGTGTGCCATTATTTGAGGTAATAAGGACTGAAGTTAGTGATTTATTTGGTTTATAGACAGACGAAGTCATGTCAATAAATTTTTTTATGGGATATCTGTATTTTAGAAAGATCAGATTAGTTAACATCTTCAAACAAGATATGTCCTAAATCTTCCACTGTATTTATAGAACTTAAAGATGTGAGGGTGTCCAGAATAGCAAGTCGAAAAATAAAAGTTAAAACTTTATTTTGAGATTGTCTTTGGTCTATGTTTTGAAATTCATTTCCCTATTTTGTTTATTAAAAACATGTTTAGATAGCAAATTTGTTTAGTCTTTAAATGGCTTCGTTGAGGGCGCAGTTAATCACATTGGTTATATAGCTAATATTCATAGGCTATCATAATGGTTAAATAAACTTTTAAAATAAATTATGCAAATGTAAATGCATGTAATACAGTTGTGAGTCGTTTTCTACCATGTGCTTCTTTTGAAAGTTCTAAGATGGAATCTCCAAGCTCAGGTCTTGCTGTGTCTTTCCACTTTAGCTCCTGCTTCCCTAGGGGCTGGAGATGACGACCTCCCCTTCAACCTTTCCTTGGCTCTTGTAACTTTTTCTTCCTCTGTTTCTAAGCTGCTATTAATGTTTGACACTTAAATGTTTACCTTGCATGTCCAAAAAACAGTATTTTTTTCTTGGCATCTTGGTGTGTCTGAGTTGTCCAACAGGGTCCAAGGTCTCAGGCTGTGACTAAGAGTCGTATCATTTCCTTCTCACGGTTTCCGTTGTCCATCTGGCTGCTCCCTTTATAATGTGAGGTTCACTCCGAAGCCTGGACACAGCTCCTTATCCCGGCGTCCTTTCCCTGCGCCTCGACTTCTACGCTGTCTAAATAGGTTTCCCATAAGAAAAAGCAATTCTAATAAAGAAGGTTTTCTTTTAGTAACTGACCTAAGAAACAAAAATTTTGTATTTTATCCACATAATTGCTATGTTGCCCTGATTAGGTTTTGATTACTTAGGAAAACTGAGCTTTAAAATGTTAAGATTTTTTTTTTCTGTATTGTCTTTAACATTTTTTCATCATCACCTTTGGTTAAGGAAATTGCTATTATTTTACGATAGCCTGTGACTCTGTTCTGATCAAACGTTTTGAGACTTTTAACATCTCGGACAAATGTCAGCAAATCCTGATAATTTGGATGTGTGGCCCTAATAAGCTTCTGCTTTCCTTTCATTGTGGGAACTTTGTAGGACTTATGGTCTTTTGTTTGGAATATTAATTTTCATTCAATATAAGAGTCTCTAAATTCCTAACTGAAACGGTTATAACAAATGCTTATGCTTTGTAGATCAAATTCCTATGAGTCCGATCTTACCTCGGAGTTAATAGATAAGTTAATTTTATAACCTTGCTTTGAACATTTGTTTTATTTGCTCTAATGCTGTTTAAAAGGCTTTTAAGATTGATAAATACCTGTCTGGCTTCATTGCCTTCTGGCCTAGGACATTTAATTGGTTGTAAGTCTTTTGACTCCAAGTCCTGTGGCCACAGGGTCCCCTCAAGGGAGGTGATGGCACTGGGGCAGGTGGCCTCACCACCCCAAGGATGGGGCAAAGTAAAAGTTTGGCCACTGGTGCTGCCTCTGCCAAATCTTGGCCAAAAGGGGATAGATGTAAATTAAAACAAAACCCTGGGCACCCCGCTCTGTGATGGAATGGACCCCGTCTTGGCCAAAGAGACCCCAAAGAGAAAAACTTAAAATTGATTTTCTACCATGAAGAGAATGGAAGTTGGATACTCCTGCTCACTCCCCATTCTGTCAGTCAACAACAACTACAGAATACCTGGAACCCAAAAATACCAATTTAGGCATGATGCCCAAGCAAAACCCGAATAGTGGAGAACATTCTTAGTCTGGAAATACTGGCTGATAGCAATGCTGTCTTCGACATTCTGCTTGCTCCCAAATCCCAAGTCCTATTTTCTTTGGAAGGGGAAGACCCAAAAATCTTCAGAAAATTCTAGCCTCTAGGGAGTTGAGAGAAATAGTTTTAGCCAAGGAAGCAATTTTATAGTATGTGGATAATACCCTGGTAGCCAGTCAGACTAAAGCTGAATCACAGCTACCTGCCAGAATTATATCACATTTATTGGCTAACAAAGGATATGAAGTGTCTCAATAAAGCACTCAGATCTTACCTCCCACTGTCAAATACTTAGAGTTTGAAATGTCCCCCCAGAATGGGGAAAGGTGGTTCCCACCACCCATAAGCAGTGGCTGGGATTCTTGGCTGGGCTTTTTAGGAATTAGATTCCCAACTTGAGGCTAACAGCAAAATCTCTCTATAAAGCCTTCAAAAAAAGAGAAAGAAAAAAAAAAAAACTATTGTCTGGACCAGGGAATGCCACAGGCTTCCTTGACTATTAAAAATGAATGACTGGCCCCACATTGAGTCCCTGGACTGATATGTTCCTTCCAGAAAGGCAAGGAGCTGGGCGCAGGGTGCTGGCACTAACTCTGGGCATCGTGAGAAGACTATGCCCTTCTCTCTGCAGTGCAGTGAGGTGGTAACAGGGGATGCCCACTTGTCAGAGAGGGTGGCTGCTTACTCAGCGTGTTTTACTGGAAGTTGACAAGTTCATTCTGGGGCAACTGGCAGTGATCGTTACCAGGCCTTGTGTATCACCCCTAGCAGAACAAGAGGGAGGTGTTTAGTTCAGTGCCTGGCTGGCTGGCAAATAGATAACCCTGAGGAGACTCTGCCCTAAAGCAGCCACCCTACTGCCTGCAGACTTCCCCCCATTCTGGAGGTATATATCCCAGTATGCCCAAGGGGCTCTGGTCTCTGAAGTTTGGGGGATCTGCCTCTGCAGGGCCCGGATGAGCCGCTCCGTGTGGACCGGAGCTGCGGCAGGGGATGAGGATGATGCACAGCCAGGCGTGCTGTGGTTACCGGCCCCAGCCCTGCTCCCTGGGAAGTCTGAGAACACACACCCAGTACGTCCGGCTTGCACTGTGGGGACTTCCACTGGCCTGAGCTGAGGTCTCTCAATCTGTTCCCTCTTCCACTGACCTATCTGACTGCTGATCAGCTACTTAAAAGTGTTTCCACAAATGAGTAGGGAAATTTTAGGATGGAGATTTCATCTGAGGAGCATTGAGGTCTTTGCTGAGACACTTTATATCCTTTGTTATTCATTCAATGTACACAATTATGGCATGTTGCTGTGATTCTGCGTTGAGCTCCCCAGAAGAAATATCTCCTCGGAGGGTCCCAGATGGGGATGAGGCCTTCCTTCCACACTTCACTCCCTTGGGTGGGCGCCCAGCAACAGGCCTGAGGCCTTGTCCCTCCTTGGGCTGTGACTGTGCTTCATTCCAGCAGGGCACAGCCCTCAGGGTCTGTATCCGGATTCCTCAGGATTGAAGAATGAACGAAGAGGAGGCGGGAGTCATGACCAGCTCATGAGCCCTGCATGTGTTTTGCCATCTCCTCTCATAACTACTTGACCCCTTGAGTCGTTTCCCAGAAATGACGGACTTCTGGCCTCAAGTGATGGGCCACCTCGGCCTTCTAAAGTGCTGGTGTTACCAGAATTTCACTCTTCGGTAGGTCCTTGGTCTTGGGGATTCGAGGAATGAACCCACAGACCATAGATCAGCAGCAAGACAGGATTTTATTAGGAAAAAACGCAGAAGAAGGAAAAGGCACCAAAGCTTCAAGCAGAGGGAAGGAACTAACTGGGGAGTTTCTAGGTGGGCTTTTAATCTAGAAGTTTTAGGCCTTGAGAATTTACAGCTGGCCAGGACTTGGCAAATAGAGACACGTTTTCATCATTAATGAGTGTTACCCACAAAACAATGAATGCTGTCCCTCCAGGTCAGGGCAAAAGGACAGGATGTTCCCTTCATGAACTTGCCAAAGCCTAGGAAAACTGGGGCCCCCTGTCCAGCCTTGATTGGGGGTGCCCTGTATCAGCTGGGATCAGAGGTGGGAGCCACCAGGCCTGGCCTGAAATGATGGATTTTCTATAAGACAAAGGAGGTGAGATTCTGAAGGCCCCAGGGCAGACTTCCTGAAGAGAGCTTATACATCCTCCCAGGCATGCAGCCCCACCCGCCAGATGCCCACAACCTGCCCAAGGCAGGTGGCTCCTCCCTTAGAAGCCATGAAATCCCTGAATGGGAGAGAAGGATTTGAGGCAGCTTCTCTTGCTCTCCCAACGAGATGTCTGTCCTATCACAAATTCCTGCCTCCCCTGGCAAGCCTCGTGCTCTCGGTCCCTGGGTCTCTGTGCAAGGAGTGACTGGACCAGACTAAGACCTTCGGTGGTTCTGAAAACATGAAATCTGTCCAGTTTTCTCTTTCTGATTGTTGGCTCCATTACCGAGGTTGACACAGGCCCTGATTGCCGGGATTATCAACGGTGGGTGCAGCCGTCCATCATCGGGCAGTCGGACCCCACCCTGGCTACCACCTGGCATTTCAAGAGTGAGTGCCCCACTGCAGAGCCTCCCACAACTCAGTGTATCAGCATGTATGTTTTGAAACTGACTGTTTAAGCCCCTATGAATATACTTTTATTTATTCATCTGTTTTAGCAGTTGAATCCTTAAGAAGAGTGGCACTAAGTCATTCAAATTACTGGGTATTTATTTATAAGGTATTATTGTTTAAGCCCTTTTAAAAAGTCATTAATGAAGTATGACCTGGGTTCCCCCTGAACTGGGTGGAGGATTTGGACAAACGGGCCCTGGATTTGTCTGTGCAGCCCAGTGGCCCTCCCACCAGTGGGCTGCCCCCGTCCTCACCTGGGGTCCCCGTTCAGAGTCCCCACTGTAGCTCGCTATGAGGCGAGGTGACTTGGGTTCTCAAGAGGGTAACATCACTTCACTGGGTTTCATGTTTTCTCTATGATAAAAATAAATACTCCCCGTGAGGAAACAGTGCTTTTTGTTCTGGGCAACATATTGCTTTTATCATATAAATAATGTATTATTTCCTCTAGTTTGGCCAAGGGCTGACCTTTCAGATATACTGACTATGGCTGCGTTCTTCTCCCTGTCTGGAGATTGTTTAGTGTGGCCATTAATATACTCGTCCACAACCCTTGTGCCCAGAGTGAGTCTGCTGAGTTCCGCCTCCCTCAGAACTTCAACGGAGATTCTGAACCCTCGTGCTGCCGTGATTTCGAACCCTATTCACAGTTAACATCCTGCAACTAAAAATGAATATTTTCTCTCAGATGCTGAATAAAATGTTAGCTATATATTGGGTGCTTAGATTGAAAGATTTATTACACAGAGGAGAGAAATGGAGCTGTGGTTAAACAGATTCGAAATCTGTGAAGCCAGCAAAGCTTTCAAGAAATAAATTGCAATTTCATTGTGAAGCTAAACTTTCTTTTCATTCTTGATTTACACTAAACACAGATCTGGAAGTCGAACAGAGACACGTCTCAAAGCAATATGGAGATGAGGGTATAAATTCCCCAACATGATTAAAAAGCTCTTTTGTAAAACAAACAAACAAATAAAGTAGCTGTGCTGGCTTTTCTGAAAATACTAAAGTAGCACGTCTTTTGTGTCAGGTCCATGACTCATAATGTGGGTAATTGTTTTCAAATTATAATCTTCAGCTCCGTAAGTCTTATTTGCATTGCAAATGAGAAATGTTATTTAAACAGCGAGTGTCATGTGGAGTGAGGCTGCCCCTGCTCTTGAGGGTCATGGGTTCTAAAGCTGAGTTTGGAGACCCATCCTGAACTTTCAGGACACTTGAGGAGAAATTGGGATTTACCACAAATCTGTGTTTTCTCTTTTTAACTCAGATAAAAATATATCAGAATGCTTAAGCTCAAGACAGGTTTATTACTGGGCATTAGAATGAATCTTGCTTTACATAACACGGTGGAGAAACGCGTTTTAAGGCTCTGTTGTGACCAGTGCTGAACGCTCCGCTTCAGAGCCATCAGATTAGCCAAGAAGGAAAGTGTTTTAGTGATGGGAGTATGAACCAAATCTGTAGTTTTTAGCTTAAAATGTGATAAGCTGACTGGATCGAGAATGCCAGAACACTCCATGTCTGGACGGTTTGTATGGATCCAGTGAATGCATTCAAAATAGTTCAGTTTTCAGGCACTTTGGGGAACTTAAGTTGCTTTGAAATCAAAATAAATTTGTGCCTGTGAACTTCGTGAACTTGACGGCACGCTAGAGAGTCACCAGGACTACACGTTGTCTTCTAAGAAATGAAAATGAGATGCAAGGCGGCAGCAGTCGGCTGCGTCTCCTGAGGACCCAGCACAGTGAGCAGGAGGCAGGAGTCCAAGGTCCCAGGGTCACTGGTGAGCTGTAGGGTGGGTGGAGGAGCTTTGAGGAGCTACCCCACTGGGTCCCAGCAGGCGTCCCTCTCCTGGCCTGGCGGTGAGGATCTCAGGGCCTTGAACTTCATCTTTGTGGACCTGGGATGTTGAAGAAAACAACAAGTACAAAACCCTGCAGGCAGCCTCACACTGCGGTGCGGTGGTGTGCTCTCAGGGCTGGGCCTTTCTCCCTCTCTGTCTGTCCCTTTCCCTGGTGGCACAAGACAAAGAGACTTTAGGGACCCTGGATCTCCAGTGGACAGGTCTACCGCCACCACCCCGCTCTGTTGACCTTCTGCTGAGGAAGCAAGGATGTGTCCTGGAGCCTCGGGAGGAAGCATCGCCCACCGAGGACAGTGCTGCTTGCTGGCGCAGCGTCCAGGTGGGGGCAGCGCAGGATCCAGCCCCCCACAGTGTGGCATCCCGCCAGGACCCTCCCTCCCAGAGCACCTGGTGGCAGGCCCCATATCCCACACAAAGCTGTCAAGAAATCTGCAGACACACAGATGTGTCTACCTGTGCTATAGAATTGCTATTCTAGCAGGAGATTAGATGACATATTACATAAATCTACAGTCAATATGCAAGTAAGTCACCCAAATACAAAGGGCCACAAGGTCAGAGAAATGCACAAACGGAGTGAACTTTCCTAATTACCTGTCAGTTTATTCCATGACTGTTTCTCTGAGCTACCTGGGTTTGGGCCTTTGATGTCCCACATCTACAGCCCTGCTGTCTATTACTGGAGGCTACCACGTTCCTCTTCCCATTTGTTCAGAATTTCATAGAACCTGGGTGGAGAAGGAGCCAAACTTTGCCCGCCTAATGTTCCCAGAGTGAGTTTGGGGCGGCTGGGTCTGCAGGTGCCCGCCGAGCCGCCTCCCCCTTCCTGCACTTGAAACACAGCAGTGCGTGTGATGTCTTCACGGACTTCACACACACACACACACACACACACACACACGAGCACATTCATACACAGGCTACCTATTGTAATTTTGATGCCTACATAGATACATATGTATACATTTATTATTATAATGGGTAATCTAGTTAAAGATCGAAATCATGTGCCTGGTGGTCTCCAGTCCCCCTGGCAACTTCCTCTGCTCAGCAGACACTCCGCTCCTATCGTCTCCCAGAGATGTTCACACACACAGAAGCTTTCAGGGCTTTCCTCCCCCGCCTTTTCATTTCTGCACATAGAATCGCCTGCCCTCTGTGTCTTGCCCCTCTCCACTGTCGCTTGGGCGCGTCCAGAGCTCCTCCACATCCTCGTCCTTCTCTACACAGTGCAGGGAGCCTCGGTGTTTTGTTTAACCTGGGCATTTTTAATGGACATTTGGATGATTATAATCTAATTTTTAATATTAGAAACAATGTTATCAATTAGAAACAACTTTTCAAAATATCAGAAACAAACAATACCTGTACTTTTAAGTATAAGTTTTTTTTTTTTGAGACAGAATCTCACTCTAAGCCCTGGCTAGAGTGCCGTAGCATCACAGCTCAGAGCAACCTCAAACTCTCAGACTCCAGCGATCCTCCTGCCTCAGCCTCCTGAGCAGCTGGGACTATAGGCGCCCAGCATTATGCTTGCCTACTTTTCTATTTGTAGCACGGATGGTATTTCTCTTTGCTCAGGCTGGTCTTGAACTCCTGAGCTTGGTGATCCACCTGCCTCAGCCTCCCAAGCATGTCACTTGCTGTGCACATTCAGACATGTACAACCTTCAGCACATGGGTCACGTTGAATTTCGTGAGGGTTTGTTAGCTTACCTTGGTAGTAGATATTATGAAATCTATGCACAGACCTTTCCATTGGCTGTCAGCTTTCCGTACCGTTTGTGTATTTAATGTGTGGCCCAGGACAATTCTTCCTCAATGTGGTATAGAGAAGCACAAGGTTGGACACCCCGGGCTCAGCTGGGGTGGACTGTGAACGCAGTTGTACCTTCCAGGGGTCCTGCCAAGGTGCTCAGCAAGGAAGTCAGGCCAGCGACTCAAGTCACAGTGGGGTCTGGGGCGTGACTTTCCTTCCCGCTCACCACAGAGGACACACTTGCCTTCCGGACTCTGCAGGTCAGTGACAGTGAGACATGAGGTGTCACTCCCAGTTCTCCTTATGCGAGTGAGGTCGGGTCCGGGTGTCGGTTTCAGAGACATCCCGTGAGCTGCCCCACGAGATCCTGGTTCACCTCTGTCCACTCATTCTTGTCTGCTGGTCCTTTTCTTATAAATTGGTGGGGATCCTTTACCTCCTAGGAAGAGGTTGCTTGGCAGTAATCTAAGTGGAAAACACTTTTTACCTTGCTAATGAAATTTTTTTCCCCATGAGGAAGTGTTTTATTTGTAAATAGTCCCATTCATCAGTTTTTTCTTTGTGGACTTTGGATATGTGTCATCACTGGGAAAAGTTGTTCCCACACTGTCTTCTACTGTTTCTCTAGTGGCAATGCCTCTTCAATCCACCTAGATTTTATCCTTTTTATGTGGTGAGGTCTAAAGCCTGTTTCTTTTTTTTCTTACTTATACATGTGTATGTTAGGTTTCCACTTTTGCCTTCACAGAATTAAAAGGCTAAATCTAATGGCAATAACAATACTTAATGTAAGGACTGAGAACAAAAACCTCATAAACAACGAATGAAGATAAATAAATTCAGAAAAGAAATCAGATGATTGTTGCAATGAAACATTAAGCAATAATAATAGTAATAATACAAAGAAAATAACGTTCACATTGTCAGATAGAAGTATGTCTATATAGAATACTTTGATCAATTAACTTCTTCTTATTATTTTGTTTTTTCCAAAGTCTCCAAAAAAATAGACAACAAATATTTATAAATAAAGGTAAAAGATAATTTCAAAAAAACAGATCATGCCAAATCTTACAGACAATAGAAAAATAAATACTTCAAAATCATTCTACTTATAATGTATACACCTGATATTAAAATTGGAGAAAATACATTATTATAAAGGGGAAATTACAAACATATTTCACTTATAAATGAGGATGCAATATGATAAACAACATATTAACATGTTGAATTAAAAATTAATGTTTAAGTAATGTACTTTGGTCCAAATTAAATACAATTTATATGAGAATTAGTCACTAATTTTTTTCTTTTTGTTTTTTCCTTGACCACACCCCCTCCCTCCTTCTCTGTCTGATATCCCCTTCCCCCATGCCCCAGCATGTCATTAATTGTCATTAATTGTCCTAATATCAAAGTCGAATACATAGGATTCATACTTCATTCCTGTGAGACTCCACTAAGAATAATGTGTTTCACCTCCATCCAGGTTAGTACAAATGCTGTAAAATCTCCATTATTTTTGATGGCTCAATAATATTCCATGGTATACACACACCATAGCTTACCAACCCATTGCTGGGCTGAAGGACATTTAGGCTGTTTCCACATTTTAGCAATTGTAAATTTGGCTGCAATAAACAGCCTAGTACAAGTGTCTTTATAATAAAAGGTTTTTTTTTTTCCTTATGGATAGATGCCCAGTAATGGGATTGCAGGATCAAATGGGAGGTCTAGGTTGAGTTCTTTAAGGTTTCTCCAGACGTCCTTCCAAAAAGGTTGTATTAGTTTGCAGTCCCACCAGCAATGCAAAAGCATTCCCTTCTCTCCACATCCGCGCCAGGATCTGCAGTTTTGAGATTTTGTGATATAGGCCATTCTCAATGGGGTTAGATGATATCTCAGGGTGGTTTTAATTTTGTGTTTCTCTGATAATTGGGGATGATGAGCATTTTTTCATATGCTTAGTAGCCATTCATCTATCAGCTTTAGAGAAGGTTCTATTCATGTCTCTTCCCCATTGATGAATAGGATTGTTGGTTTTTTTCTTGTAGATTAATTGAAGTTCTGCATAGATCCTGCTTATTAGACTTTGATTCAAAATATGCAAATATCCTTTCCCATTGAGTAGGTTGTCTATTTGCTCTGGTTGTTTTCTCCTTAGCTGTACAGAAACTTTTCAGTTTCATTAAATCCCATTTGTTTATTATTGGTGTAGTTGCTGTTGCCATGGCAGTCTTCCTCATAAAACCTTCCCTGGGGCAATATCTTCCTTTCCTATTCTTTCTTTGAGAATTTTTATCATTTATTGCTCTTTACTGTCAACTTTATGACTGTTTTCTACAAGTATGATTTTATTGGTCACCCTTTATACAGATGAGCAGATCACCAGTCACGGGTTTTTTCCAACGACATTTTTATTCCTTCTAACTCTCATGCAGCTCCACAGAACCATGTCACCATATCCGTCCCACCATGTACCCCTACATAAAATCAATTAAACTCAAATCCCTGTCAGCTATCCCTTTGTTTTCATTTTAGAGATTTTAAAGAACATTTTGAAAATGTAAAATTCATAGCTGTCAGTTAATTGAAACAGAAAAAGAAGCTATTTTCAGCACAGGCCCAGAGGGGAAGGGAAGGATCCCCCACGTGGGCCTTTGACCTCCGTGCTTCTCAGGGCCACGGCTCCTGTGTGGATCACACCAGTCACTGCTGGCTCCAGTTAGGGAGTGATGGGGGGGTGATCAGCACACACTCCTGAGCCAGGGGTCTGATTTAACTGTCCCCGTCCCCACCCCAGGTCACACATCAGACACTCATCTCTCTGAGCCTCCATTTCAGAGTCTGTGAGTGTGGACAACCAGGCCACCTCATGGTCACACATGCCCTCAAGACAGGTGTGCAGGTGTGTGATGTGTGGCTTGATGTGGGAACAGGACCACCTCCGTCCCAGTGCACCATAACAGAGACAGATGGACTGCACGTTCCTAATACCTGTGGGCTTCTAAGGAAGGTTCCAAGGGCTGCTGAGCAGACATTTTTATAGGAATTTTGAAAAATCCTTGGGGGTGTCGATACACTAACATCATTAGTGTTATTCTAGTCAATTTCTTGCTATTTAATGAGTCTGACGCACAGACCTCCTGATCTTTATTTGGACTAAGAGCACCTGTAGCCCAGGCCCCTGGTACACTGCTGTGTGGTAGGAGGAGGGCAGGGATCTCCCTCCCGGCACCCAGGAGCTCCTGTACAGCCTGGGCAGCTACAACCAGGGGCCCTCACTCCCCTGAAGACTCTAGCACTAAAGGGACCCCAGAGTTGGCCTTGAAGATCAGATATGTGCCTTGATTCAATATGGGACTAGAACCCACTGTTTACTATTGCCAGAGGGTTCCACCCGGACTGTTGGTGAGTCCCCCAGCATTGCAGTGTAGGGGGGACCCCAAGGCGCACAGAGGGGACCAAGGGAGACACTGCTACATGGATAGGACTGGCCGCGGCAGCAGGTGGGTGCTGTCTGGTCTCTCCTCTGGGTGCCCGCACCTGTCTACTAGCCATAGCACCCAGACCATCCTGATGACTCATGCTAAATGAACCTTTTATTCCTGGGATAGACAATTTGGTGTGACCTATTATGATTTTTTTATATTTCCTATGTTTAGTTTGCTAATATTTTTGTATCTATGTCCATAGTGAAATGGACTTGCAACATCTTTCTTTTGTACCATCCTGTTATATTTGATATCAAAGTTATGCTCACCTCTCACAGTGAATTGAGGGGCCTTCCTCCTCCCCTCCTCTTTTCTCCTTTTATTGCCTCTTCTTCCTCCTCCTCTTCCTCCTTCTTTTCCTCTTCCTCTTCCCCTCCTCTTCCCCTCCTCTTCCTCTTCTCTTCTTTCTCCTCTTCCCTTTCTCTTCCTTTCCTCTTCCCCTCCTCCTCCTCTTCTTTTCCTCCTCCTCCTCTCCTCTTCTCTTCCCCTTCCTTTCTCCTCCTCTTCCTCTTCTCTTCCTCCTCTTCTTCCTCTCCTCTTCTCTTCCCCCTCCTTTCTCCTCCTCTTCCTTCTCTTCCTCTCCTCTTTCTCTTCTCTTCTCCTCTTCCTCTCCTCTTCTCTTCCCCCCTCTTTTCTCCCCCTCTTCCTCCTCCTCTGCCCCTCCTCTTCCCCTCATCTTCCTGCTCCTCTGCCCCTCCTCCTCCTTTTCCTCTTCCTCTTCTCTTCCTCTTCCTCTGAGAGAGTTTATATTAGAGCTTCTTTTTCCTTGACTATTTCATAGAACTTGCTTTTCAAACCCTTGTTCTAGAATTTTTGTGAAAAGATATTTATTTACTAATTCTAGTTATTTTATCAGCATATGATTCTAATTCTAGTTCTTTTATCCATATATGATTAATCACATTATTTTTGTCATTTTTCAGAAACATTACATTTTTCAAAGATTTACTGGTTTGTAATTCTAGATTTTATGTTGGAACACATTTATTTATACAGCCTTTATTATCTCTTCCAATGACTGTGTTTTCCAAAGTCTTTGGTCATTTTATGTCTCAGTAAAATGAAGACTCAGGAAATATAATGCAAAAATAGTATATCTGATAAATAAGTTTTATTCAGAAGATATAAAGAATTCTTAGAGTTCAATAACAAAAACAGCCCAACTTACAGAAAGTGACAGGATGTGAAAAGAATATTTACAAATAAGTAACACACACATGTAAAAATGTTCAATGTCACTAGTAATTACTAAAATCTAAATTAAAAGGACAATGAGAAACCGCCATGTTTCTACTGTAACAGACACAGTCAGGGAGACTGACAATCTCCAAGGCTGCAGAGATGCAGAAACCAAAGCCTGCCTTCTCTGCTTTGCGATTTTCCTCCCTGGGGTCCCTGGCAGGTTCTGTCCCTTCTCTCACTGAAATTCACCTGTGCTGTGTCCCTCTCCAGTCTCCCAGATCTGAACCCTTCCTTCTCTCTGGGCCGCCGGCCGGTGGTGGCTCCACTCATCCATCTTGCCCCATCTCCTACTTTTCTTACATGTACACTTGAGGTTCTAAATTTCTTTCTAATCACAGCATCGTCTGTGTCTGTCAAGGTGATGTTCGTTGTTTCATTCCAACAATTTTTAGTTTTTAATACTTTCTTTTTGACTTATAGGATTAGAAAACAATGTGTATCCTGTTTTTCTGGAGGTCAAAACATGTCTATTCTGTCAATTTTATAAATCCTCCAAATTTTTACTCATTTATATATGGCCTCCAATTTTTTAAATAAAAAATGTAAAACTAAGTGAAGGAAAAAATCTACAATTAGAGTTTTTAACACAGCTGTCTTAGGTGGTTATAGAATGTGTTAGGAAGTATATCTAATGGTTAAATTAACTATTTTATCATTCTGAAATATATTTATTTCTGGTCTGTGTCTTTTGGTCTTAAATCCTATTTTTGCACAATATTGGTATGTTAATACCAGATTTACTTTTCTTAATGTTTACATTTTCCCACTCTTTTCTTTCAATTAAATGTACCTTTATATATAAAGTATGTCTTTATGATACCACATGTTTATTTCTTTCATTTAGTATGATCATTTTAAAAGGCAATATTTGACTCATTTATATTTATTGTGTTTTTTCCCTTTTTTTTTTTTTTGCAGTTTTTGGCTAGGGTTGGGTTTGAACCCACCACCTCTGGCATATGGGGCCAGCACCCTACTCCTTTGAGGCACAGGTGCTGCCCTGTGTTTTATTTTTATAACATTTTTATTTATTTTTTATTTTTTATAACATTTTTGTTTATTTTTATAACATTTTTAAACCAACTAAGTATTGTTAAAGTTTTCCACTTTTCTTCCATTTTCTTATTAATTACATTTAATATTTAATTTCATTGAATATTTTTATGAGCCTCAGAGATATCAACAAATATATAAGTCAACTTAAAAATATGACTTGTAAATTTTTTACAGTGCAAGCCGACTTCATTGACAACCGTCCCCACACACATTTTATGCTGTTGTTCTATAATTCTACACATATTTTAAAACACCAAAACATTATTATTATTGTTTTGAGCAGTCACTATTTATATAAGAACATCCCTCAATATTGTCTTAACATTAGTCTGTCACAAATCAATTTTCTTCATTTTTTGGTTTGACAATGTTTTTCATCTTTCTTACTGAAGATTCTTCTCATTCTCATTGTTTTTCTTAACTACAGACTGCTATCTTGACAATGTTATTATTTCTGTTATTCCAACACATAGGAGACATCCTCCCATTTTATTTAAGTTTCCACTGGTTCTTGAGAACTCAGAAGATGATGCCTGCAGCTATCGCTTTTGAAGGAAGCATGCTGATTTATCTGTCTGGCTTCAAGAGTTCCTCCTTACATTTGATACAGAGGAACTTGTATCAAGTTTGATACACCTATATCTTTCTATTGTTGTTGTTTATTTATTTGCTTGCTTTTCGTTGTATTTTTTGTGAGCTTTCCTCCTCTGTCCTGTCTGTGGTGTTGTCTGGCTTTGTGTATCTTTACTGGATGCCTTTTTTGCCAGTTTTCAAAAATTATCAGTTAAAATACAGAGGGTGCCAAAAAATGCTTACACATTTTAAGAAAGAAAAAGACTGTCTGAACACTGTAAAATCCAATAAATGTTGATAGCAAAAATGAATACAAGTCACGTTCGAGCACCTCTTACAATTGTAGAAGTCAAATGTGATTTGAATATCACAATTATAATACAATTTTTTCCTTTTTTAAAATGACTATGCATTATTTGACTCCCTCTCTATTTTAAAAAATGCTTCTGCTAATCCTTCCTCATCTGCTCTCTCAGATTCCAACATTATGTAGCACAAAAAAAGCCAGAACCGTGGGAGTACAAGGCCCCCAAACATCAGGGCACCAGAAACCAGGGCAGCTTCTCCTCTGCTGGGGAGGGAGGGCTCATGACTTGAGGGTGAATGGATGATGCTTCCAGGGATCCAGAAAGATCTTATTTCTTAACCTGGAAATTCTTTTTGATTAATACATGTGTGTGTGTTAAATTCCATAATAAAAAAAGGATTGAAAATGTTAGTGTTTGTTTTTACTGAATGGAGATCTGTTTCTCTCTGAGTAGTGCTACGCAATGCTCAGATGTCAAGTCCCGAGAGGCAGGAATAAAAACAAGAACAAATAAACAAAGGCAAAAACCTGGTGGGAGGAGACACATTCTGCTCAGTAAAGCATCCCAAGGATGGAGAAGCAAGAATCCAATGTAGTCAATTCTAACATGAAGCCAGCAGATGAGCTAATATGAGTCAGGGGTGGGGGAATGAGGGAGCAGGGACAGGAGATGAGGGTCACAGTGTATGGCACACCTCTCGGGGGCAGGACACAATTATACAAGGGACTGTACCTAACAAATGCAATCAGTGTAACCTAATTCTTTGTACCCTCAATGAATCCCAAACAATAAAAAACAAGTAAATAAAAGCAGAAACAGTGGCAGTCTCAGGCCACAGCTGCCAGTGCCCCGACCAGCGGCTTGACCAGGGATGACACCGAGTGCGCAGATGTGACCTTGGGGAGGTCCTTGTCATTGGGTGGCCAGTGCCTAGCTGAGGTGACCTCCATCTCCCAGCTGAGGGGCATTGACTTTGTTTAGACCTCACAGGTGGGAGCTGGTCATCCCTGAGATGTGCCACATCCTGTATGCAGGGTGGCTTCTGTACTGTCACCTCACCAAGTGTCAGACATACACAGAGCCCTTCAGATATGTCATGATTTCATCCTGTCCAAAGCTCTCCAGAGAATCCAGGAAAGACTGAGGCTAAACCATGGCTGCTGCCGTCCACACCACTCCTGGGACGGGTGTCTTTGTTCCAGACGACTCAGCGTAAAGGGCAGGTGTCTGGATCACACCCAAATTTTGTCCCCCCAAAGTAGATGAGCAGGTGCCACCACAGGCCTCTGCAGGGCCAGGTGGGGATCCTGGGCTTCACCAGGAATTGTGGAAACCTTAGCGTGTAGGAGAGTGGTCTTTTGTGGTAGAAAATGACAGACTTCACTATCAGAGACACCTTTATTAAATCACAGATTTAAAGTAAAAAGTTAAAACCAAATGTCAAACCCTGAGTATAAGAGGGCAGCTGTCTGTAGGAGCTTCAGTGAGTAAAAAGCAGAGTGTAGGCCCAGGGGTTTTCTTTGAAGGAGAGAGTAACTGATGTGAAGCCCCTCAAGCTTGCAACTCAGCAGCAAAAAGGAGGCACAGACACCAAGGACCCCAAGCATTTTCTCAGGGCTGAGAAGGGTGTGGAGCGTGGGGTTCAGCTCCTTTTCTGCGCACACAGCCCTGTTGCTTGCCTGGGACACACTCATTCCTAAACCTGACCTGGAATTGGCAGGAGCCAGACGAGAATTATCAAGGACTTAAAATATTTAATGATTCCATCACTTGCAAAGCCTGCTATCATTATGTATTTGAAACATTTTAATCATAAAAGCAAACAGGTGTCATTGCTGAGATACACAGTCTCTGCTGGGCTTGACCTCTGCTGGGTCTCAGCCCTGGACACTCAGACCCTTGAGTGCTGCTCTTTGACTGGGAGGTGTCAGGGCTGGTCTCCAGGTGACCGTGGGGACCAACAGTGATGACTCAGCTCCACGGTGCCATCATCCTTTCCATCATTCCCAGAAGCTCTAGTGAAGGTCCTTAGCACCTGGGGATGTATTTGTAACACAGTTATTTTGGTCTTTGGACACATGTTTTAATTTCAGCAACCTTAGAGGAAATCGTCCTTTATTAATTCAGACCAGCCCAAAATAAATAAATAGTGTGTTATTTATAAAGAAACTACCCCCTCACCTTATAGAGCAATTTGATTGAAACACGGACCATGTTCTCCTCATTTCTACAAATGATTACTCTAGCAAGACAGAGGAGGTGGTCAGGAGGTAGTGCCCCTCCAGGTGACCCGGGTGACCGTAAGGCCCCTCAGAGGAGCCGCCGCCCTGGGACGTCTCTGAGGGCACATGTGCCATCCTCCGATCAATCAGATCAACCCCCAGTGGTCCCTGGTCAGGCAGTGCCCTGTGGCTGACACCTGAGGATCAGCATGTTGGTTTCTGAGAGGACGGGTTAGCGATTACATGAGCTGTGACTGGGAGGTTTAGGTGAGCAAGCTTCATAAACTGTGCCCAGGGCACAGAACAGTAAATATTCCTGCTGAAATATCTCACTTCAACCAATTTTCCCTTAATTTTTGACATCAGAGACAAGGCTAAGCAAATATGTCCTAACTGTATCTCTTCTCATGGCCTTGATTTACCCCTAAAATCCCTGCAATATTGCCAGGGTGTTTGCACACTTACTAAAAGTCACTGCGCGCCTGTGACAGAGCCTGAGCCTGGGAAGCCGCTGTAACACAGATGGCCCTGGGGATGTGGGGTCACAGAAGCAGACAGGGGCGTGTGCCCTGCAGGTGGGAGTCATGCCCAGACACAGCGCAGGGCCGTCCTTGGGGATACCCTGTCCTGAACCACCTTTGGGGGCCCCCTGTCCTGGCTGTCTTAGAATGGTCAGCGCTTTCCAGCCTGTGATGCTTGACAAACACAGGTGGGTATCAACACACACTTCAGGTTTTTGGATCTTTGCATAGCATATATTATATTCTTACTTTTAGTATTTCTGCATAATGTAATGTTTTATTTAATGATTTAACCTGGATAACATTTGCTTTAAGATTACTTAGCTACTTAGCTATATGTTGAATGGTAATAACACATCATTTTATGAACTGTGTTTTTGTCACTTGCTCATAATTGAAAATAGCGACCCAAACCATCCCATACTACACAGGGACGGCACGTGGCGTTGTGGCCAGGCACTTTCAGATGCTAGACAAACCACACCGTGAAGCCTTGCCTTTGAAATATGATTTAAAACAGAATTTATAATGTAGCAGAATTACATAAAACTGTGTGAAATTGTGCAGATAATCATTTAAATCTCCCTACATGAAAAGATAATTGCTCCAGAAATTAGCTGTACCTGGGGTTCATTCATTTGGTCATGGCTAGTTTCTTATGTAGCGATGATTTGATATTAGAGCTAATTAAGATCGGGTCAGAGTTGCTGAAGGTCAGACATTAATGTGCGGGATCATTGAAATGATAATTATAAACAGATTAGGAAGCCACGGTCCTTTATAAGGGGTTATTAGATAATTACTGTGAGTGAACGGCTTACTGTAATAATGGATTATCGACTACTTACAGCGTTTTAAGGGTGAGAGTGTATTACTTCCTCAAGGACTAAAGAATAATGTTGTCGGGACTCAGAGCTCAGTAAATAATGTGAATAATGGTAGCTACACTCCGTTTTTTCCTGAGAGGACTTATATTTTAGGGGGATGCCTGTGATCACTGATGGTGCCTTTGCCGTCCCATAGATAAAGACGGCAGGTCTCAGGAAGGACAGGAGGAAAAACAAAAGGAGGACACTCTGTTGTTAGGCATGGGGACTCTGGAAGGGGGAGGCCTGTCCATTCACTTACAGGGACGCTTCCTGAGCACTGGGAATCAGTCCGAACACAGGCTGGACTGGGAGTGGTTCACCCCAGCTCGGAGTTGAGTGTCAGCCCGGTGTGCCTTTCCCTGGGAACATTTCCACAGTTAAATGGTGTGGAATGTCAGGGAGGCTCGCTGACACTGCGGGGGGAGACCATGCGCAGGACCCCAGATTATAGGGGACAAGTTCTCAAGCTGAAATGCTTTGGTGGACACGTGTTTACAAAGCCTTCACCTCACTCGTGTAAGGTAAGCTTTCCGGAGACACGAGACGGAAGCACTCAGCGTCTTTTCACAAGCTCCCTGGCTGGACCCTGCTCACTCTGGAAACCTCTGCTCTTGAGGACACTCACACAAAATGACTATAATTCCTCCCACACCTTCATCTTCTGTGGGACAAATGGCAGCAACTTCAGAAGAAGGATATTTATGACACTGCCAGGAAAGAAGGTTGAAAAACTTAGGTGTGTTGTGTGTTAATTCTGACTCCACTTTGTTAACACAGTTAGCAGAGATTCTGGGGAGGCCTCGGGTTTGGGGGCTTGGAAATCCTTTTGGTGCTCCCCTCCCCAGGACATCCTGAATAGCTGGAGATCCCAGAGAGGTGGACACTGCTGATGGTTCAGCTGTGGACGGTGGTGTGGTGCACCCAGGGCACAGGGCACCCAAACCCACCACGGCCCCCCAGACCCAGAGCCGACCTGCGGAATCCCAGCCTGCCTGAGAGCGCTGTGGTCTCTGTAACAAAACACAGGATGAATATCCCCTTATTGGCCTCTCACTGAGAAAGGGCTGGAATCCAACTTGACAAAAATGTGGGTTTGGCATTTCTGCTGGAGTCGAGTCTGCATCTGTGAGTTGAAACTGATACTCGTGGTCCGAGGCACGGAAAGGTTGGCTGCCCAGGACCCCAGCTCTGCCCGTGGGTCACCACTGTCCGGGGTTTTGGGACAGTTCCACTAAGAGACACACCAAGCTCACTCTGCCAGCCCATGGTACTTTTGTCCCAGATGTCTGACCAGAGACCTCAGTCCTGTCTTCACTGGCACCTGGCCACGTGGGCACTGCCCAGCAGTGCTCTTCACCCAATGAGCTTCGAGTCTCCTGCTGGCAAAGCGTCTCTCCATCTCTGTCACTAGTGGGTGCAGGCTTCTTTTGCCAGTGACCACCATGGAGGGACACGGCAGCAGCAGGGGCTATAGGACCCTGGGATCTGTCTCGGGTGCTGTGACCTGCATCCCGGTTGAGAAGGACCAGAAGCGTCTGGAAGAACTTGGGACAGTCCCTGTCATTTGCGTTCTTCTGAGGTTGTCCTGAAGGGGAAGCTGTTTTTCCAGGTCCAGGGAGAATTTCATCTCTGGAGAGTGTTCCCCCTGACCATGATTTGGGAAGCTCTTCCAAAGGCAAACGCTTACCTCTCTAAGACATAAATTTAATCCAGAAACACACTTTGCTTGAAGCTTTTGCATCAGTGGGAGTTCCAGGAAAAGTGACCAGGAGCAGCTGCCCTGTCAACACAGGGTTCTGTCTGCAGAGGCCAGTGCTTCACTCAGCAGGGCGTGGAGAGATGAAGGTCTGACGTCTAAAACGTGGTGTGTGAACCCTGCTGGGGTCCGGGTGACAGCAGGGCTGGAGACCTCCCCCAGTTCCTCCTCCTGCCCCATTGCATGATCTGCCGCTCTGACCTTGTGGTTCCCGGGTGGACTGAAGCTGGGCAGCGTGTACGTTTTCTTAGTTGACGTATAACCATTGTATACATAGTAATTTATGGGACATGTGGTGATATTTCCATGCAGCTGTAACGATCAAATTGGGGCAATTAGCACACCCGTCACCTCAAACATTCATCATTTCTTTGTGTAGAATCATTTAAAATCCTCTCTTCTAGCTATTTGAAAATACATAATAAATTTTTAACTACAGCCACCCGGCAGGGCTAGGGAGCACCAGAATCTATTCCACCTACCGAGCTGGGATTTTGTATCTGCTAACTGGTCCCTTCCCATCCTCCCTTCCCGCCACCCCTCCCGGTGTCTTGTGGCCTCTGGGAGGTCAGAGCTCACAGATCCCATGAGTGAGGACAAGCCGTGTTCATCTCTCAACGTCGGGCCCACCCCACCTGACTAGTGTTCCCTGGACTCATCCACATTGCCCTGGATGATAATATTTTACTCTCCTTCGGGCTGAATAATATTCCCTTGTGTCCATGTACCACATTTCCTTTATCCATTCATCTGCTGATGAACCGTGAGATTGGTCCCACCTCTGGGCTCCTGTGAATGGTGCTGCAGAGAATATGGACATGCAGGTCTCTTTGACCTCTTTGCTTGGAGTGAATACCCAGTAGTGGGACTGGGCAATCTCGGAGGGCGTCTATTGTAGTTTTCTGAGGATCTGCAGTACTGTTCCCCGCTTGGCTCCACTGACAATGCTCGAGCGTCCCAGCGTCCTCACGAGCGTCCCAGCGTCCCCACGAGCGTCCCAGCGTCCTCACGAGCGTCCCAGTGTCCCCACGAGCGTCCCAGCGTCCTCACGAGCGTCCCAGTGTCCCCACGAGCGTCCCAGCGTCCTCACGAGCGTCCCAGCGTCCCCACGAGCGTCCCAGCGTCCCCACGAGCGTCCCAGCGTCCCCACGAGCGTCCCAGCGTCCTCACGAGTGTCCCAGCGTCCTCACGAGCACTGCTCTCTGTGTCTGTTTGATGACAGCCGTCCTAACCGGGATGAGGTGCCGTCTCTGCGGCTTTTGCATCTCTGATGCTGCTGCTGCTGCTGCTGATCCTTTTTACAGACTTATTTATATTTGTATATCTTCTCTGCAGTGATGTCTGTCCAGATGGTTTCCCATTTTACTTGGATTATTTATTTTTGCAGTTGAGTTCATTTCTTATGTATGTTAGATATTAAACCCTTATCAGATGAGTGGTTTGCACGAATTTTCTCCCATCCTGTGGGTTGTCGCTTGATTTTTGGCAGTTTACTATTCGGAAGCTGTTTAGCTTTATGGAATCCCATTTGCCTATTTTTGCTTTGATTGTTTGAGCTTTTAAGGTCTTCTCCATAAAAGTTTTGCCCAGATCAATATCCTGGAGCATTTCTCCTGTTTTTGTCTAGTAGTTTTATAGTTTTAGGTCTTATATTTGAGTCTTTAATCCATTTCAATTAGAATATTGAAAGGGAAACATTTTGATGACATTGAGGATATCAAAGGTAATAGGATGACAGCTTTGATGGCCATTCCAGAATAAGTGTTCCAAAATTGCTTTGAAGAGTGGGCTGGGCACTGTCATTGTTGCATAGATTCCCACGGGGAGTACTTCAGAGGTGACTGTAGTGATAGTCAGCAATGAGGTATGTAGCACTTTTTCTAGGATGAGTTCATGGACTTAATTGTCAGGCCGTGTGAGTTGCTTCTCTGGAGTAATGCAGCTGCATGGGTGTCAAGCAGCTCCCTGCTCTGGGCTGAGGGGCTCTCCTGAGGTCAGCTTCTCAGGTGTCCACAGTGGTGGGGCCTGTTGGGGTCCTCCTGTGCACCTGTGTCCCGTGATGGGGCCAGCTGGCCCTGACCCAACTCATCTGGCTGCTCCATTCACTCCTTCTGTGCTGCCACCCTGAGTGTCTGTGCCTCAGAGGGTTTTATAACTTCCTTCTGATTTCAGTTTGTCCCTCAGATGCTCTACTGGAAACACAGCTGTTTATTTGCTATCTGGTCCTTCTTTGTAGAGGAACTAGGGCCCCTCTTTTTAGCCATCTTGATGACACAACCAGTGATATGTCTGCTTTTCATCATCCCCAGGTGAGGGACTCTGTTCCATGGCTGAAGACTGGCAACTCTTAGCGCCAATGTTCAAGGCTGTTGGGAGACTCTGGACCAGGGAGCAGGACGGTGGAGGGCAAGATGAGACGTGTGTGTCTGTGCACAGAGCAGTTTCCCTGCTCCTCAGCCTCCTTGTTCTGTGTGGGCCCTGACACCCTGAATGGTGCCACCACATGGGACAGGTCTCTCTACTCAGTCTGCTGATTCAGACGCTAACCTCGTCCAGCACCCTCACAGACACACCCAGAAAGGATGTGTCACCAGCTATCTGGGTGCCCCTTAGCTCAGTCAAGCTGAAAAATAAAATAAATTACTACAGAGTTTACTAAGAAAAATTCAAAAAGATTATCTATGAAATGCTACATCGCAGCTTTTTAGGAATATTAAGGTGTTTGTGAATCTCTAGTTATTTTGCACCCACTAAATGTTACCATGGTAATTTATTTTCTCTAGGACATTTGTAGCAACAGAGACAACCTCTCAGCACTGGGAACAAGTCTGCTCCTCCCGTTAGCCCTGGGCCTGACGTTCTGGCCTCGGCTGGTCTCATGCCCATCCTCATCCTTCCCCCACCCCATCTGTGTGGTGATGACTGTAATTCATGGGGAGCATGGCCTGGGCAAGATCCCAGAATCCCATCTTGATGTCCCAAGAATCCACATGACATGCAGGGTGGGAACAAACAGTGCTGGGTTCCTGTCCTGGGGCAGGTGGAGAATGGAGGGTGTGTCCACCTGGATGGCAGCTTCTGCCAAGGTGGGGTGTTCTTGGTACTTCCCTTGTCCCAAAGGAAGACCCCTGCAGACTTGTGCTTGTCCTTCATACAAGGGAAAATGGGTCATGACAGGCCACTCTCATGAGTGAAAATGCATGTGGTTTTTACAACATTAACAAAAACAACAGCAAAGAAAGGGTCATTCGTCAAAATGCAGCAAGTGTAAGTGATTGATGAAGCCGCAGATTAGTGACAGAGTCTATTTCGTGACAACACGAGGAGTTTATTTCTTTGCTTAGAGAGCTAATGGGAATTGCAGGAATTGCTCTGAGACACTTATAGTCTTCTGATGTTTATTGGACATGTTTATAAAATTCACATCACATTTCTGGTGGAAATCACTTTCCTTCTTGATTAACCTCAAATACAGAAAACATCATGTGAAGTTTTATGAAAATCGTTATACAAAGTTTTATGCATGAGTCACTGAATTTGCTACGTTATCACAACTGTTTCTGGAGTTTCCCAACCTGTGTGGCTCCCAAAGGCCGCTGGGTGTCCATCGGGCAGAGACGCAGGAAAGACCCTGGGGCGTTGGCCGCGGGTCTGTCACTGAACATTCCTGGAGAGCCAGCGTGGCAGTCTCTGTCTCATTAACAGTGACAAGAGTGCCTGGATGGGTGAGTGTGTCTCAGCTTCCCAGGGTCCCAGCTTGGGATGAACACCCCATTTTTCCTCTCTGACCCACACCCCCTGTAAGAACCCAGTATCTTGTTCACTTCTGGCTACTGACTCCAACAAAGTAAGTAACAAAGCCCGTTGCTTTCTTTTTAAAAGTATGGACATATTCACTACTAGTATTTATTATGTGATGTCCCCACCAAAATCCAAGTGGGGATCAAAACATTGCTGAGTGCAGCTTCATGTCTGGAAGCCCTAAGCCAGGTGGAGCTGAGGTCGTGTTTCAGCGCTAAGTTCGTTTTAGCCTCATCTCACTCTACCGCAGACACCGGTGGCCTCTGTTTAACACCGGCATTGTTTCCTGCCATTCACACCTGGGGATCATGGGACAGTTCTGCCCCAGGAGCAGACTGGACGATCCTGGGTCTGTACTTCCGTGTTTGCTCCCACAGACAGAGTGTTTGCTTTGCAGAGGGGCCTGTGGGACGTGGCCGACAGAGACGGGCTGCTCCCAAATTGATGGACAGAGCAAGAATCTCCACAGACTGGCCAGGCCTCTGTATGGAGACTGCTCATCTCCAGGCCCCCCCCAGAACACAGTAGGACATCTGCTCAGGGCTTCTGTGCTGAGATTGCTCATGTCCAGGGGCCCTGACTCACAGTGGGACGTCCTCTCAGGGCCCCTATGCTTAGATTGCTCACCTCCAGGGGTCCTAGTGCACAGTAGGACCCCTTTTCTGTACCTGCTTCCTTCTCCTCTTGAGTTAAGAAACTATATGAGGCATGACATTGACCTTAACTTAGCTGGGTGTCTCATTGGCCTCTCCTAGGGCTATCAAACCTGACTAGTCAGCTGACCATGGACTTCGTATCCAGCAGAATATATGAATAAAAAGTTCCAAGCATTATGCTGAGTCCTGGGGAGCAGTGAGCAAAATAGAAACTGCTACTGTCTGGTGGTGATGAATGTGCCCAGGCAAGAGCACAGAGGCTTCACATACACCATTGTGGCAGAGAAGTCTGGGGACGTCTACGGAGGCTTCTCAGTGATAGTGGCCTTGTGAACATGAAGGACACAGGCAAAGTGGGCGCTGTGAAGCTCCTTGTTACCACCTTGCCCCTGGGCCCAGTCCAGGCCATCCGCACGGCTCTCCTCTGATCTTCCTAAGCCACGGGGATAGCTTCGGAAGCCCCCATCTAAAAAGAGCTCCTGTGAAAGCAATTCCTGACACAAATACGTTATTTTGTATTTGTGTATTTCAGATGGGGATTGAAACCTGGCAAATATAAAATATAAAATGGTATTTGGGCATCTTCTTAAAATCCATGTAAATCTAATCGCCCTTTTCAGCGGCTTCTAACAATCACTGCAGCTCTAAAGAGACAAACAAGCGAGCCCTTGTGCACGTGGTGAGAGCAACAACCGACTTCCTCTGCCGGCAGGATTCAGCCTTTGCCCATTCCAGCATATATGGGCCCAGGTTCTTTTAAAACAAGAGTTAAACAAAACCAAAGCTTCTATCAAGGAAAGCTACTCCTCATTTTCCAAAGGCTGATGCACTGACCAGGTGATATTCCGTGGTCAGCTACTGTGGGAGGAAGAAGCTGGTGGTTCTCTCCTAGAACCCACACACTGAGGTCGAGGGCTCTGCGGGACACAAGCCTGGTGAGCCCAGCTCTTTGGCAGTGGAACACGTTCTAGCATGAAGCATGGAAGATTCCACACCACGGCCTGTTTCAGACTGTGCGCTGGGTCACAGCTTTTATGTTTAAATGCTCTGTGTGGAAAGAGCAGGGTTCATATCAGCTGTTCACAGGTTGGACATAGTTCTAAAGGTTGGAATTCTTACATGAAGTGTTATTCAAAACTTTGTGACTCTCTTCTTGTGCCTTCGAATGGCAGGAGACCAATCACAGATTACACCCAAATGACTCTGCCGAAGGGTCTTTTGTGAGTTCTAAGCAATCTGCTTTCACTTTACTTTTAGAGACATTTACAGTGTGTGACCATGAGCTTCCTTTATCATTGACAAAAACTTAGCTATTAAATATAATGTAAAAGATTTAGCCCCAGCCAAGGTCAAACTGCAGCAGGCTTTGACGAGGGCACAGCAGCCAGCTTTATGGTCACCAGGTTTTTGATGTAAAATTTCAGGAGTCCATTGAGAGAATGGACTGGAGTCTTAGATGAACAGAAAAAGCAGAAGGAAATGTATAGGTTGTGTTATTTGAAAATTGATGATGGTTTTGATTTAATTCAGAAAGTTGCACAATTTCAGAGTAGTCTTAGCAAACAGAATCATTCACTACTTTTTTTTTTTTTTAAGTTTTTGGCCAGGGCTGGGTTTGAACCCTCCACCTCCAGCATATGGGACCGGCGCCCTACTCCTTTGAGCCACAGGCACTGCCCCAGAATCAGTCACTAATTTAACAATAGAAGTCGTTTGTGGTGGTGTACCTGGGATATCTGAAACTCACTCTGCATCTTACAAGCTTACGGTTGTCAACTCTATAAGGTTATCTAAGAAATAGACTGTGGGAGCTTAAAAAGGTATTCATGTTGACTTTTTCAGAATTAATAAAAATCTCTCTCTTTTTCATTCTTACTTTTTTATTCTTTTTCTCCTTCTCTCCTTCTCCTTGTAACAGCTACAATGTTTTGTAACTTGGAATGACAAGATCTGCCCCATGTAAGACATTGAGTAAGGGGCGGCGCCCATAGCTCAGTGGGTAGGGCATAGGCCACATACAGGGAGACCCTGCCAGGGCCTGCTAAAATCAACAATGACAACTCCAACAAAAAAATAGCCGGGCATTGTGGTGGGCACCTGTAGTCCCAGCTACTTGGGAGGCTGAGGCAAGAGAATCGCTTAAGCCCAAGAGTTTGAGGTTGCTGTGAGCTGTGATGCCACAGCACTCTACCGAGGGTGACACAGTGTGACTCTGTCTCAAAAAAAAGACATGAGTAAGGGCCCCAGGCCTTCTTTGCCTAGATAGCCCCAGACCTGCCCACTAGCAGCAGGCTCCAGCCTTGTGACACCCACACCTTTTTGTTCACATTTCATCTGTCAAAGATGTGCAGGAGGTGGGACCTGTTACCATTTGTTACCTTTGGGATTTTGTGCAGAAAAAATATTCTCCCTGAGACCCATGACCTCATCTCAAAAACCTGGGTAGAAAGACACTTTTCCTTCTCAAAAACAGGGGCAAAATCTAGTGAAGCTCTTGTCTAGGTGCATGAGATATAATGTGATTAAATAAATTAGATTAAACAAATTAGACTAAAGATATAAACAATTGGCAATTGGTCAATCTTTTAACTCTTTATTCATCCTCTGAAGAACAGGTGGATGGAGAAGCAGAGTTTGTGGAGCTGAGCCCCAAGGATTCCACACCCATGCAGCCTCCTCCGAGGTCTGAAAAGTTCTCTCTGACCCACTCAGACGAATCCTGCTTCATCTAGGTCCACAATGAGAGAACAGGGTGGAGACGTGCTCCTCCAATGGCTGGCCGTGCTGCCATCCTGTGTCCTGTTCATTCCCACGGTTGAGCCCGTATTCACCAAAGGAAATGCCTTCCAAGTGCCGCACCTGCGGGGCAGAGATGCTGTTACCGTGATGCGCCTGGGTTCAAACCTGATCGATTCTCCATGTCTCCCTGATACATTTTTAAATAGGAATACTCTGCAACCTCAATTCCTTTCTGGCTCTACACGGCTGCAGCCTGGGAAGCTGCATCCCCACAGCTGTGTGGCCAGCACAGTCATGGCCAAGTTCATTTCTTCCGAAAAGCTTATTAGCAAATCCATTCAGCATAGAGAGATTTCAGGAACGAATCTTTCTCATCACTTTTACTTTTTAAATGTTTTGTGATAACTAGGTAGGATTATGAACACTTCCCTTGGTAATTCTCCACATGGCACCTGCCTGCCCAGGCTCACGCAGAGTGTCACGGACGCCTGAGGCGAACGCCTATGTGGAAGAAAGAGTTTTGAGAGTGGCCAGCGACAGGACTGGGGGTTCCGGTCAGTGAGAATTGTGGTGCATGGAGGTCTGTAGAACACCCAGTAAAGATGCTGGCAGGATCCTGATCTCGGCACGCCCAGGAGGGTGCTGGCCCGGCTGAGTACAGCTCTGGGGGTGGGACGCTCTGGAATTCGTGAAAGGAAAGGCCTGAGGCACTTGGAAATTTTGAAGATAAAATTTGTCACATGTGAAAAACTAAAATTGGCAGTGTTTTTCTGACTTTTTGCAGAATGCTATTGCTGCTTTCTCAGATACTGACTTGGAGTTGCAGACACACATGTGGGTGGCAAGGCTTCCACTTTCCTGTTGGTGTAACCCTACAGGTGTGTGTGTATGTGCACGCGTGTGTGCGTGTGTTTAAACGTGCTCGGCTGTGCCGTGCCTTTGTTTGTGCTCTTCTAGTTAATTGAAATCTGAGGTTAAAGTAAAAAAATTGAACCAAGACTCTAAGAGATGCTTGCTAAAAGACACGATTTCTCTGTGCTATAAAAACATCACCTTTTGTTTGATGTTGTTTTGAATCTTGCTGTTTTGGGACATTTTTAATTTTTGAGTCAGGGTGATTGTGGTCAAAACAGCTGCTTGTGGGTGGCACCTGTGGCTCAAAGGAGTAGGGCGCCGGCCCCATATGCCAGAGGTGGCAGGTTCAAACCCAGTCCTGGCCAAAAACTGCAAAAAATCCCAGCTGCTTGTAACTCAGTGCAAGAAACTACATTGGTTTTAAAGGTTAGTAAAGTAATGACTTGCCACTAAATTTCCATATAACGTTATTCCAGCATAAGCACAGAGTATCCGAGAGGCTCGCCCCACCAGCAAGGGACTGTGGCTGCCCTCTGTGATGCTGCCTGGCTCAGGGCCCACGGTCTACAGGGAAGAGCTGGTTTCTTCAAGCCTGTGTGGGCTCCACCAGGCCCATGCATTATTCAGGGCTAAGCACAAAGCAGCTGTTCAATAAATACTTACTTAGATGATTGGGGGCAACCCCACCAAAGATTTAGTCCCTTGTGGTGCATTTTAATCTCTGGGGTATCTTTGCTAAGTGTAGACAGAAGTGTATGTGAAAAAACATTGTGTTCTTCAATACTCCGTGAAGATTTTCTTTCCGCTGCTAAAGTGTTTAGTGACCGTTCAGACCCCATTTCTCCTTTGGGTGCTCCTGTCTCCCCAGCTCTTTGTGGTCTCCCTAATCCTCTGTGGTCTCCCCAGCTCTCAGCCTTATCTCCCCAGCCTCGGTGGTCTCCCCAGATCTCAGCCTTGTCTCCTCAGCTCTCAGCCTTGTCTCCCCAGTTCTCTGTGGTCTCCCTTGCTCTTGGCCTTGTCTCCCCAGCTCTCTGTAGTCTCCCCAGCTCTCCGTAGTCTCCCCAGCTCTCCGTGGTCTCCCCAGCTCTCAGCCTTGTCTCCCCAGCTCTCCGTGATCTCCCCAGCTCTCTGCCATGTCTCCCCAGCAATCTGTGATCTCCCCAGCTCTCCGTGGTCTCCCCAGCTCTCTGTGGTCTCCCCAGCTTAATGTCATTTCTCTCCTCTGCACCCTTCACTCGCCCTCATCTGTCCAAACCCCCATTACCAGGGCCTGGGTGAGGCCCACAGACAGGACTGGGAATCAGCCAGGGTGAGCAGCACCTCTGTCAGAAGACGTGACCAGGAGCCCCTCCCCGCCCCCACCCGTCAGCCGCTGTGAAACCGAGCCCACCCAGGGCGCCGCCTGCGCGCTCCTCCGTGCGCCCCGGGGACCCACGCCCGCCCGCGTCCGTCAGCTGTGCTGATGGGCGTGAATGGGGAGGATCCTCGCCTGCTTGCACCTGTCAGCACAGCTGATGGGCAGGGACAGGTGAGGGCCCCTCCGTCCTGTCAGCTCAGCTGACAGATGAGCGCGTGGGCTCGGCCCCTGGCCTCTCCTGCTTGCGGGAGCTGCCCGGAGGGGGAGGGCCGGGTTCCGCTTGCCTGGCAGACTGAGGGGCTGCGGGGGAGCCGCGGGTCTCCGCAGAGAAGAGTGATGGCCGGGCTGGTGTGTGTGTGTACATGCGCAAACGTCCTCTTTTTTTGAATGTGAAGACATGCCCCCAGACGCACATGGTGGGGTCGCCGCTGAGCCCTAGCGTCAGTAGTCATCTTTCCTCCCAAACTGTGTTGTAGATGGGACCTGCGCAGAACAGGCTTTCGGAGACGAGGAGGCCAGTCCGGGCACCGTCACTCGTCTGGTCTTCAAATCTGTAAGAACAGTACCTGGATGTCCTGTTCATACTGGTAACCAACACTAGTAACCTCATTCATCATCTCTCAGTTGGAAAAGAATGTGGCTTCCTCACTCAGTAGTTACAACTTTTTTCTTTCTTTGATTAGTGTTTCTTAACCCCAAGTAAAATTAAATTAGAGGATTTGGATGTAAGTCTTAGGAGGAAGTTTGTCTCTCTGATAAGAAATGTTTGTACTCTGTCCAACGCTCATGTGTGGGAACCTCCACATGATTCTGCATTTTCCTTAGCCACAGCCCCACGGAAGCCGAGCCCCCTTCCCAGCAGGGCGCTGGCCTTGGCCCCTGGTGGCACCTGCCTGGAAGCAGCACAGTGAGGGGCTGAACCAGGCCTTTTGTGACATCTGGCTGGCTCTATGCAACCTACAAAAAAGGCTACAAAATGTTTTAATGATTCCTTAGGTAAATAAAATACTTTGTTTTACAGAAACAAGAAATCCACAATTTGGAGGAATAAATATGAACATTTATTCCATCCCTATTTTGTTCATATCAAAAACAAAGGTAATGGGCTTGGCGCCTGCAGCTCAAGCAACTAGGGTACCAGCCACATACATTGGAGCTGGCAGGTTGGAATCAAGCCTGAGCCTGCCAAACAACAATGACAGCTACAACTTAAAAATAGCTGGGCATTGTGGCAGGCACCTGTAGTCCCAGCTACTTGGGAGGCCGAGGCAAGAGAATCACTTAAGCCCAAGAGTCTGAGTTTGCTGTGAGCTGGGACGCCACAGCACTCTACCCAGGGTGACAGCTTGAGACTCTATCTCAAACAAACAAACCAAAAACACAAAGGTAATCCTTTTCTTCACTTGTCTGGAGAATTGGGTGTCAACAAGTCAAAAGCAAACTATCAGCAAAGTATAACATGCAGCTCTTTATTGTTCAGAAGATTGCTTTAAAGGAAGGATTTTGCTTTAATTATGATCATCCTCAAAAATTCCTGATACATTCTCCTGAAACCATTGGGTAAAACTCATCAACAAGATCATACAAACTCAGAAGTTTGCATGGAGAAATCTAAGGGTCAACTAATTTTTCTTCAGAACATGACATGAAAATACCAATAGACGCTAACAGTAGACCCTAATGGGAGTAAATGTGACCCTACGCCCGAAATCCACCTGTCGTTTCCATACTCACAAGTCCTGATTTTATTGTCTCAAGTTATTAATAAATATGGTACCTAAGCCAGGCTGTCAAAAAATAAGCAATTTGCTGTTTTGCAGTTTTTTACTTTTTTATTTTGAGATGTACAGTAAGCTTTTTTGATGTCACCAGCAGAGATTGTGTTGGTGAGCGTACGCACCACATGCCCTTGGGGCCATGGAGTGTCATTTGTAATACTTCATTGGGATCAGGAAAGAGAGGCCTTTATTAGTGCTTAATTTCCTTTGTTCCGGGGACCCACACTGGTGTGACAGGTGACTGGTGGCCTTCTCATTTGGAGTCACAGATAGGTACTCACTCCCAAGGTCGGCCTCTGCTTCAGTACAGAATCCAGGAAAAGGCAAGTGAGAAGCATCCGGTGACTTCCTTGTGACTTTCCTCTTTCACTCTCTACTGGCCATCAAATAGTCAGAGTACAGCAGCCAGTTTGGAGGCTCCATTCTGGGAAAAACAGAGCAACTGGAGTAGACAGTCACCATAGAAAGAGCTCAGAGCCGGCAAAATCCCCTACAACACTGGGAGTGATAATTACAGACACTACGGGTGTTTCAATGAGGAAGGAGAAAGCTTGGATAGGCATTCCAGTATTGGAAGGGTTTCACAGGACAGAGAGATTAGATTATGGACTTATGGGCCAGCCAATAAGTAAAAGTCACAGCAAACAAAGCTGGTGCTAAATTTAAACGTCAGTGAGCTCAGCGAAGCTCTTCAGAGACATAACATTCTGTAAGTGGTTGAAAGAACATTTCTCAGGAATATTGGAGAAGAGGATCCTTCCTTTGAGCTAGTAGTTCAAAGTGAGAGAATCTAAGTGCTTTTCTCTGAGAGTAGTGTGATTCATTCACAAAGCCGTTTAGCATACTCTGGGTCAGGATGGAGCCAGAATGTCCCTGTTCATTACAGATCATTTGAGCCTTTGCAGATTCAACATTACGGAGGTTTGTTTTTAAACATAATAGAATAGATTTATCAAGTTTTCACATATTACATCCCAAGTTGATTGCATATTCAGTTTTAGTGGTTATCTGTCACCTTGAAGACAACCAGCTAATACGAAAGAAAAATGCAATGAGATTTAAAATGGCAAATTTTGACTGCCTGATAAATAAATATACCCTAAAGATTCAATAATTCATCACTTTGAGTTATTTATCTCTCTCAAAAGATTTCTGAAATCATTCTTTACTGTTTCACTTGATTAATTCTTTGATCTCTGGGATGAAGATCACTTTTCTGTGGCCTCTGCGCAGGCTGAGTTATTGAAGGAAGAGTGAGGTGATAACCAGCTGACGTCGTGAAGAGGCTGCTGGGAGGGCGGCCACCACAGGGTTTATACTGAAATAAGCGGCAGGAGTGACAGAAGGATGGACCCCACTCAGATGTAATTAATTGATAGAAATTAGTTGATAATTTGATACACCTGCAGGTGCACCTGTGGGGGCTATGGTGGTGAGCCAACAAGCCGCCTCGAGTGGCAGGTGAAATGCCTTTTTATACCGTCATTCTGCATAGCCATGTGTAGTCAGCAAGTTGGTGTAATACAGGAGCCAATCATAGCGGTGAAAGCGGGGCTGCAGGGTGGGGGTACATACTGATTCATGAATCACAAGATATATCACAAGCACATTACTTCATCATCATATCACGAGGGGTTACACAATTCAGGCTGGAGAGGTCCATGCTAACTTAAGGTACATTAACTCACAAATCATAAAATGAGGGGTATAAACAAGTATTGGGTAAGTTTCCGAGAACAACTCGGGCCCTTCTCATCAAGGGCTCAGCCCCTCCCTGCATACTTCCTCAATGTCAGGCTGCTTCTCTACCCTTGAGGGGGCTGGGACTAAAAGGCTCAGGAGAGTTTCCTTTTCAAGGGTAGGGGGCCTGCTGCCCACTGGTCCTAGGGAGTGGGTCAAGGGCCGGGGGCTTCCTTATTACAATACTAATCATGGTTTCGAGGGCCCCAGCTGCTAACGGTGTGTATTCACAAAGCTTAAGCAGCTCATTCCAAGTAGACCAGGGCCACAGTGCCGGCTCACATTTGAATCACCTGAGGGAAGCACCTGCCTTGATTTCCTCAGAGTGATCTGCTGGGCACTCTACAGGTGGTGAAAGCTGCGTGGATGGCTATTGTTTTGTGATGACTCCCAGGTGAGACTCTGGGGTTCACACCCCTGTCTAATAACTCATTTGGGAAAGTTCATCTCCTATTGAGCAAAGTTTCTATGATGTTGCATGGATGAACCTGAGGATTCCCCTTACACGAGGTCTGACACGAGGCATCTCCACTAGTCAGAAGCAGAATTGGGCGTGATGACTGGGGGCCGGCAGAGGGAAATGGAAAATTGCTCCTCAGCAGATAGGAAGCCTCAGTCACGCGAGCAGAGTTCTGAAGATCCTTGGGGCATCTGCCTGCAGTGGACAGCGCTGTGTGCAACACTTACAGGATGTCAAGAGGGTGGGTCTCAGGGTCAGGGTTGTCATCACCATAAAATAAAATAAAATGTAGCGTTTGTGTGTATTTGTAAGAACTGGATTAAGTGCTGATAGTTTTTTCTCGACATGTTATGGGGAAACTGGGCATAAGCTGTTGTATCTTTTTTGCAACACTCTTCAAACATTCTAAATAGGGGCCCAAAGCTTCATTTAGAGTGATGGGCAGTCAGCATCTAGGCAAGGGCTGGCTAACAGGAGCTACAGAGACCAATCTGAGCAAGCACGACTCTGAATCATAAACCAGCCTCCTGGAAACCATGTTTTTTTCCCTTTTAAATGGATGCAATAGCCTGATAAAACGTTCCCGGGCAGAGAAAGTGTCCTTTAAAGCAAAGATCAGGACGGAGCAGGATTGACACTGAGGTGCGTGTGTGCTGTGGCGTCTGTTTCTTCTCCCTTGTTACTATAGACCCAGGGTCTGCAGGGGAGTCAGAGGCCTCCGGAGCAGGGCAGCATGATGGGGTGAGGACCTCCACACGGGTCCATATCTGCCCTTGAAATCATTCAAAGGACCTGAAGGCATAAAGTTTGGAAGCCAGGAAGTATGGACAGCTGGCCGAGAAGCCAGAGCTCTTATTTGGGAGATGGCTCCCCTCCCTCCCTCCCTCCTTCCTTCCCTCCATTCCTCTTCACCCTGACACAGCAGGAGGGACTCCTTCTGGTGCCTGTAGCGATTGTCTCATTATTTATGACAGCACTACCTACATTACAGTGCTTTCTATTATTGTAGAAAGAAGGAAAGGGGAGCGGGGATCCCCCTTATGAACTGCTCTCAGGGATATGGGGAGAAGGAAGCCCCTTTGCTCCGGGAGCCGGTGGTGAGCTAACGTGCACTCCTGGTCTCAGGGTGGACAGAGGCTCACAGGGCTTCCTGAACTTATTGGCCCATGAAATCCTTTTTTCATGGAGTCTCTATTAATATCTCAGTGCACAGTACGGAGAACTCTGGTTTACTTTATTAATTTGCTTACCAAACCCTTTCTCCACGGATAAGGAAGCAGCAAACACCACTCTCGGTCAGGTCTGAGTTTATAACAAATTCTAAACTGGTGAAGACAAATTGGTGACATTTTGCCTTGTGACATTTCTCCTCCAGGATGTGAATGAAGGAACAACGGCCAGGACTCTCAAAGTGCTCCGAGTCCCCTGTTCTGTGAAATGTCCACGGAGAAAACTCATTAGCAGCCCAGTAGTTTCATAAAACACTTCAAACCCTGTTTTGCTTTCTCAGAGACATAATGTGGCACAGAGATTAAACTCATCATCATCATACACCTGAAAAGTGTCACACAAATAAGAAAGAAATCAAGAACACAGCCCGAATCCAAATAAACCTGCACACTTGTCTTTAGCTTAGAATTCCACAGATGTAATTGACATCAAATTGGTTTTTTGTGGGAGGGATAATGCAGAATAACGTCCCAAGAACTCATTTTCTGGGAACACTTCCAGAAGGGCTGACCTGCAGGTATCAGTTGAAACCCTGAGTGGAAGGCACAGTGGGCCTGGCCTCCTGCTGTTCCCACACTCAGGAGAGCTGTGGGTGGGACAAGGGAAGGGTGTTAATCCATTCTGCTCCTGGATGCTTTAGGAAAATAAAACAAGGCCTGAGATATGATTGAACTGCCTTTGTTTTAAATCAAGCTGCTATTGAGCCCTGTGTCTAAGCTATTTTATGTCTCCTCTTATCCTTCTCACAGGTGCAGGGGCTGTGGCTCAGCCAGGCCTGGTTCAGTTGAACTCAGTGGCACCCCCCTAACACTCAGCACTGCCAGAAAGGGCACCCGCGATGCCCGGGATGTGTCTCAGGGTAGCTGTTCTATTTACAACATAAATAAATCTGATCTTGGCTTAGGCAGCAAGCTGACACTGTCGGCTTGTCATTGCTGTAGATATATTCTGGCTTTATTCACATATTGATACTTTTAAAAATTATTAGTAAAGTAGTACACAAATTTTGTGATTTCTTAAGAAATAGTCTCAAAAAATTATTTCACTGGGCACTGCCAATGCACGATGGCGCCTTCCTTCAGGAAGTGTGTGTAGGGTTTGTGGAAAATAAACAAGTGAACGAATTCGTCAACCACAGACCTTTCCTGTTTCATGGACGCGGGGTCCACACCTTTGACTTCCTTCCCTGGGGTCTCACTTCTCCCGTTTTTCCTGTAGGATATCGTGGTGATTTCAGACATCAATATGCTCTTTTCAGGGTGTAATTAAGTTTAATAGGTAACAGTAGCATGGGACATTAACTGATAGCTAGAGTTATCTTTAAGACATCTACATTACGGCTGATGTCATCACTACCATCATGATTAGTGTTAATAAGAGCCTGTAACAATATAATAATATCAAATATATTAATGCAGATATTTTATAATGTATAACCTAATTAAAAATAAAATATGTAGCTCTCTCATATTTATTTTGAAAGCTAAAGCAACATTAAATAGTTTATAATTTCTATTCACTTAATCTGTGCTCCTCTCAAAATGTATAACTATCAAGAAAATAACTTCACAAAAATAATACTAGTGTAAGCTAAGCATCTACTATATGTTGGAATTTTTCCAATGGTTATTTCTAGAAAGTATAAGTTCTGCAGCTTTTTACAGATGACTAGACGGAGGCTTAGAGAGCCACTAAGGTGAAGCCGGGATGCCCAGTACGGCTGCCCTCAGGATTGATGGGGGACTGGGCTTCAGGACCCCAATACACAAGCTTAGTTCCTCAAATGAACTTGCCGGTGTGGTATATAACCTTCATGCACAATGTAATGCTATGGAAGTAGTGGTTATGCTGCATTCATATGGAAATTATTTGTTAGTCTCATTTGCCTTTTTATTTTTTGGCGATGGCCTAGTTTGAACCCACCACCTCTGATAGATGGGGCCAGCGCCCTACTCCTTTGAGCCACAGGCACCGCCCCCCATTTGCCATTGTTAATTGTGTTTTATTCTAATATGTTTGATTCACCCTTGGTTCAACCCACGGATGTGCCACCCATGCGTGGATATGGAGGGCCGGTTGTCTTTCACCAGCTCTCTGTTGTACCAGGTGCCCTGGGCAGAGTCTCTCAGGTGACAAGCTGTTACATATACCTAAAAGAAACACAGTACCTGCAGCATAGTGAAGATGGCTAATATCCTAGAATTTATTTAATGATCTTTTAACAGTACAATCACATCAGAACTTCTGTTACTCCTTTTTAAATTGCATTTATAAAGTTGTAGAGAGTGTGTTCAGTTGCAAAGCTGTCTCCTTTTGTTGATGAATATACATTTCATCCATTTGGCCAAGAAATCACTAAGAAAGCCATCGATACACATATATGCGTGTTGTAAAATGTTGTAAGCAGTAAGCTGTCTCCACGTGCCAACTGCCAGACCACAGCCACCCCGAGGCTGCCGCAGTGCCATTAGAATGTCACAAATACCTGCATGTGTGGTTTGCTCGAGGCCCTGAGCTCGAGTGCGTTCCTTGGACTTCAGTCAGGACACTGTGAGCGGCTGGTGCCCGAATGTGAGGGGCACACACCACACATCTCTGGGCAGCTCCTCCCTGAAAGTTTCAGATGAAGCCAGGGGCTGGAGGGCTTGTCCCTGAGCTCTCGGCCCATGGACCTGCTGGACTCTATACCATCAGGGTCTTTTTAGTGTTAAGTCCTATTTATTAATAAAAAAGTGCACTAATTATTCAAGTGAAAAAATGCAAAACAAATGTTTTTAAAGATTAATGACTTGATTTATCCTCTCCCTATGAATCTGCTTTGAAGGCCTTCCCTGTTAACAGCTTGTGGTAACTGTCCCTGCCTGAGTATGACCAGGAGGTTGTGCAAATTCAACAGCACACACAGAGAGGGTTATCGCATCCTACTAACATTTTTTTTTTCTGTAGCTTCTACAGAGAAGAGATAATCCCCAAGTCATCTCACTGACGGCCTCACTGTGGCCCGTCCCCAGCCCAAAGCTGTGTGCCCCCTTCTCTTACTGGTGCACAGTATTTATCTGTGTGGGTAGATTCAATTTATCCATTCCCCAGCCTATTAATAGATGCTCCTATTGATTCTGAATTTTTTAACTAACATACACACCACAATGTTTTTGTTCAGGTATTCTTACACGTCACTGTTTATTTTATATTTTGATATTTGATGCTATCAAAAGAAAGACAGCTCTGACAAAGGGCACACAGCTTTGTTTATGAATGACTCTCTTGTGGGCCGGAGTTATTTTGTTGTTGTCGTTTTGGGTTAATATGAGGGTATTTGCAAGGTAGAGCCCAAAGTCCTAGCTGTGGTTGAGTACCTCAGCAGGAGGTGTGCCATATGCCTCCATACTGTACCTGACAGGTGGAAACTTACCGAGCCCCTCCCCACCTCGCCCTTGAATTTGACAGTGATTTCCTCTGATGTAGACCTGTCATTGCTGATCTACTATTTTCAGATTAGTGCTGAGTCATATGACGTGGCTGGTCCATTCTTGAGATACTTTATATGGGGAGTGTTCTCCAAATCCATCCAGGTAAATACAGAAGATGTGAAGTCTCCATCCTTCTGTGGCTGATAGTGTTCCAAGGTACACATATACCATAAGTTATTAATCCATTCATGGGTTGACGGGCACTTGGAGTGTTTCCACATCTTTGCAATTGTGAATTGAGCTGCTCTAAACATTTGAGTGCAAACATCCCTATGGTAAAATGAGTTGCTTTTTCTTCTGAGCACCATTTAAATCTCTACCAGAAATTTATGAAAGTTACTATTTCCAAGCACCCTCATCTATATTGTATATTATTGCACTTTAATATTTTTCCTCAGTCAATGGAGTTTAAAGACATTTGATACCATTTGCTTAACTTACATTTCTTTAATGATGGACTTGGCATGTGGATGGCCCTTCATATGAACTGAATTTCCATTTAACCTTGCTTCTTTATCTTCTTCTTATCAATTTGTAGAATCCTAGTGATGTTCAGATTTTATCTCTGTGTGTTGCAAATATTGTTCCAGTATATTACTTACCTTTGACTGATTTTGCCATTTTTTAGTTTTTTTTAAATGTATTCAGATAGGTCTGTCTTTGGTCATCCTGTTTTCATAGGCTCTTACTTTTTCAATAATGCAAATACCTCTCAAAGGATTCTCAAATTTCTCATGTATTTTTAAAAGTTTTTAACATTTTGTTTTGTACATGTAAGTGTAGAGGCTTAGTTTTTCAGATGGATAGTTAATTATGCCAATACCATTAAAAGCAACTCAAGTCCCTTCTGAATTAAAACACCTGTTCTGTCACACAATGTTTCTGTATGCACATAATTTCTGTATAGACTGCCTACTACTTTCTGTCCTGCCAGTGACCCACTTCTTTTCATATTAATGTCCTCCTGTACATTTTAAAATAGATTAAGGTAAGCATCTGTTCACTATGATGATATTTTAAAATTATGTTGTCTGTTCTAAAACATTTACTTTCCCATAGTATTTTGGAAAAGTTAGGCTAGGCAAAAAGAAAACAGTTAACTTGTAGGGTTTTTTTTTCTTTAACTATTTTGAAGTTTTAATGCTTAACTAAGTCCCCACATGGGGGTGGATTAGTGCACCTTTCCTCCAGTAGATGGCCCTGGGATCCTCCAGCTGCACACCACCACTACAAAGGACGGCTTCTGCCCTTGTCTGCAAAAGAAAAGGGAATAGAAAATCACAGACTGTCAATACACTCACTGGCCCAGAGTTGCCCACGTGGCCTCTCCCTAAGAGGAGACAGATTGCATGTAGGTGAGCATGTGGACTTCAATGAGCAGGACTGTCTCTTCCTCATACCTCACCTTTCAAACAATTTTAATCAGTTAAAAATAAAAATTTCTTCTTGGGGCAGTGCCTGTGGCTCAAAGGAGTAGGACGCTGGCCCCATATGCCAGAGGCGGCAGGTTCAAACCCAGCCCTGGCCAAAAACTGCAAAAAAAAAAAAAAAATTCTTCTGATTAAAATTATAGCTTATATGTAAATTATTTGAAAATGATTAATTTTTTTTCTTCAGGCAGGATTTTCTTCTAATTCCAAGGCTAGAGCGCAGTGGTGTCATCATGGCTCAGTATAACTTCCAACTCCTAGACTCAAGTGATCCTTCTGCCTCAGCCTCCCAGGTAGCTGTGACTACAGATGCCCACCACCACACCTGGATAATTTTTCTATTTTTTTGTAGAGGCAGGGTCTCATTATATTGTTCAGGCTACTCTCAAATTCCTGGCCTCAAAGATTACAATTTTTATGATTTTAAATTGTTACCAAGAAAAACAGTATTTGTAGCTGAGCATTATGTTATCTATTTGATGTTTTTCAATAAGACTTACAGTACGAATCTGTTATCTTTTCTGTTATGCTTTTTTCCTAAGTGCATTTTAGTTCTTGCACATTAGAAATGAAGGATGATTTGTCCCATTTTCATTTCTGCTGAGCATTAAAAGTACAGATCAAATTATGGCTTTGTATATTTAGCTTATATCCAGCCACGTTACCAAATTTTGCTACAAAATTCTAGTAATTTTTATTAGTTTCTGAGGCTTTTTTCTGAGTTTACTATAACATTATTCACAGAGTTAATGAATTTGTCATTCTCCAGTATAGAAGCCAACTATTCTGTATTTCTTATTACCTTATTTAGAGTCCTTTAACCACTTTGTATAATATTTGTGTTCTTTTTTTCTTTTAAAGATAAGAAGACAAGTATAGTAGAAAGTCTCGTGTGCATCTCCTCTTGGCAATGTCCCTCCAGGCCTCTCTGTCATCTATCATACATTTTTGATGATTCTACCTCTTTAGTATTCCCCACTTTTTCTCTTCTCTCTTCACAGTGCTACAGTGGCAGGTCATAATTTCATCATGTCAGCCAGATTATTACATACCTTTCTCACTGGCCTCTCTGACTCCATAATCTTGCACCTCCAAAGTTGCATTTTTATAGAAAAAAATCTAATGATGAATCCTTTTAAATAAAAACATTCTAAGCCTCCTCATTGCCTTCGAAATAAAACCAGGCTTCTTAGTATCCATTCTTTACTCATTGCTCTGGACTATATAACACTTGTCTAATTTTGAGGTTATTCTGAACCCCAAACTATAGCAGCATGTCACTGTGGGAATGTTCTTCCACCTCTAGAAAAAGACCATTCATTCTCCATACATAGATGTGTCATCCTGTGTCATTACATGGACTTTTTTTCTTGCGAGAATCACAGCTTGTTGACTGAACTCAGATTTTTAAGACACCAATATAAAACCTCTGCTCCTGTTGTCCCTGCTCCTCTCCCCTCTGGTTACTGGCGTGAGGAGGAGTGCATAGGGTGCCCCAGATGATGCTTCTGTGAAGTTCTCAGTCACTTGGTGTGACAGAGTGCTATTTCTACATGTATGAAAAGACTGAAATAATTGCTGAACTGAAAGAATTTAACATAAAAAAGTTATATATTCCAGCATCAAGACAGTCTGGGCTTTGTGACAGAACAATAAAGTAAATGAATCTTGTCAAACTAGTTATTTAATTTTAATTTATAAAGATGATAGAAATGACTAACTTATGGGATTGATACTGTTAATACTACATGAACACACATACACCCCAAGCTTAACGTCCGTGTGTGTGTGTGTGTGTCTTAGCTGTTGTTATTTAAATATTATTCAACAAAAAACATTAGAAAATACTACCAAAGTAAAGTTGTATAAATTCAAACTTCTGGCTCTTTTTCACTTACATCCTGTTGAAAGCTCTATCCCAACCCCAGATTATTGAGGCACAAATATTGTTTCTCTTCTGCTCTTTTATTATCAGGAAGAGGAAGAAGAAAACCGTGGTCTCAGCAAGTTTGCAAAGCAAATATTGTCTGGTCTGCAACACTCAGCTCCTCTGACACCTCCTTCTGGGCTTTCTGCAGTCTCCTGACTCTCTGTTTGCTCTGTAATTTTTAAGTAAGCATTTTTGTGTTAAATTGATGTTTTAAAATATTGCATTAAAATAATATTTGTCTTGATCACTGTTTTGGTCCCTCATTAAATTTTGCACTCAAGATTAGTCCCTCACACAGGACATTTTCCAAGGTATATCTTCAGTGATAAAACCAGTCTTTAGCAAATTCAGAAAAATCAAAATTACACCATGTTTCTTTTCAGACCATAGTGGAATAAAAATAGAAATCAATTTTGAGGGATACTCTCACTAGCATACAAATACATGGAAACTAAACAATCTGTTTCTGAGCAATCCTTGGGTTTTTGACAAAAATCAAGATAGTAATAAAAAAAAATTTCCAAGACTAAAATCACCAGAATGTAACTTGTCGAGCCATTGACAGACTGTGCCTTCCTTCACCACATCCTTCCCAAACACTGCGTTGACATTTCCAGCCATCTGTGCTGCATTGGTTCCACGATGGAACTCCTATTCAAAAATAAAAGCAATTTTTGACTTATCCATGGTTTCACAGAAATTGCTCTAAAAATTTTTTGAAAGATGATCTCAAGCCAAAACCTGTGTTTGAATGAATGAGGCTGTACCTTTACAAAAGAAATAAAACCAGAGGTGTCAAAGCAATACATCAAAGATATTTACTCTCGTGTTTCATACTGAAGGAAATCAGACATATCATATTTAATAATCTTTTTTTTCTTTTTATATTAACTATTTCTCTTACTTGAAAAATTATGATGCTGGCTGTCACCCTTTACATCCATCATACCCAAGGGTTTACCTTCCCCTGGTCACATTTTCACCAATTATTAACAATCAATGCCGTTTAAAAATTCTAAATATAAATAAAGGATTAATCATGCTTTGTTTATCTATGCATTTATCTAGCTCACTGAAGTATTAGATAGTATATCACAGAAATGCATTTGTAAGTAAAAAATGGAGACATCTAGTTCATTATCAGTTATTTAAATCTGGTCTCTACATGAGCAATTTAATTATAGAAATTAAAAAGCCAATGGACTAGAAGTAGAAAGATAGACGGCATACGGAGGGCTGCTCTGAAACCTAGTGTTTTTATTATTTAATTTCTTCACTCCCTAAAGTTCTGTGAGTTGTGTCTTGGTGAATACCTTTCAGTGGTCCTGTTATTACCATGTCAGGACTTCCCCTCAGCCAGTGCAAGCCTGTTAAATGTGCTTACATGTGGATGGATGCTTACATAGAATTTTTATTGTTTCGTGTCTTAAATGTAAACTTTTATCCAGCAAGAGTCTATTTTTGTAAGTGGTGAGAGGAGAGGGACCAGTTTCAAACTTCTACATGTGGCTAATCAATTCTCCCAGCACCGTTTATTAAATAGAGAGTCTTTCCCCCAGTGCCTGCTTTCGTTTGGTTTATGAAAGATCATATGGCAGTAAGTGGTTGGGTTCACCTCTAGGTTCTCTGTTCTATTCTAGAGATCCATGTCTCTATTTTTGTGCTACCTAAGGGCAAACTAACACATCCAGACAGCCTTCAGCATGGGAGACGGTATCTGCATGCTATGAATCTCACAAAGGCTGAGAACTAGAATCTACAGAGAACTCAAACTGACCAGAAAATAATCCCATCTATAAGGTGGCAAGATATATGAACAGAGCCTTCTCTGATGAAGACTGACAAACGGCCAACGAACACATGAAAAATGCTCATTGTCCTTAATCATCAGAGAAATGCAAATCTAAACCACCCTGGAATATCGCCTAACCCCAGTGAGAATGGCCCACAGCACAAAGTCCCAAAGCTGCAGATGCTGGTGGGGATGTGGAGAGAAGGGAACACTTTTGTACTGCTGCTGGGACTGCAAATTAATACAGCTTTTATAGAAAGAAGTATGGAGAATCCTCAAGGAACTAAAAGTAAACCTTCCATTTGATTCTGTGTTCTCATTACTGGTCTCCACCTGGAAGAAAAAGAAAATGAGCTTACCATAAAGACATTTGCACCAGACTGTTCACTGGAGCTCGATTCATAATTGCAAGACATGGAATCCACCCAAGAGCCCCACTCATGAGTGGACTGATAAACTGTGGTGTATGTATACCATGCAATACTATTCTCTTCATAAAAAAGACAGACTTTACATCTTTGGTGTTAACCTGGATGGAGTTGAGGCACCCTCTTCTTAGCAAAGTGTCACAAGAATGGAAAAAGCAAGTAACCAATGTACTCAGTACTAACAAGAAACCAGTAGGTAAGCAACTACATACCTACATGAGAGAAAATAATTAAATTCAAGTGAGGGAAGTGGGGAGGAGGAAGGGAGAGAGGGGAGGAGAGATGGGGGACTGGCAAGTTCTCGCCTGGTGTGCTCAGTGAGGGTGTTCAGGACAGTCTCTGGGTGAAGGGCTCAACTACCCCCTGAACTTTACCTTAGGAATGCAAATAACGTAACCTAATCACTTCTATCCTCATATTAATCTGAAATAAAAAAGAAATATTACAACTTTAAATAAAGACAGGATGAAGAGAAATACCTTATGCCTCTGGTTGTTCACCTAGCGGGGAGCAGTAAAGAACCAGGGAAGTTTATTCAAAACACCAGGTAATTTGACCCACGTCAGACAGAGGGGCAGATGTGTTCCAAGCCTGACATCCGGCAGGATCTGTCTTTCCTCTCAGAGGGGGAGGCAAGGGACGCCGATGCGATAAAATTAAGCAAGAAAGGAACAAAGTCTTCTGCTAAAATTTCTGCGTCTTGGGGTGAGCTTGGTTTCTCGGGATTTAAACAGGGTTGTCACAGCTCGTTTGTGAAAGCTTTATCCTCGCCCGGAATGGGGCGCTGGAGATAGGGCTTCTGGGACGCCGGGTGCAGAGCTGCTCACACAGCTCTGCCTAGTGCCTTTGCTCTGTGGGAGGGAGTTCAGCTTCCTCCAGAGACGCCCCCTCTGAGAGGAGAGGGATCAGCAGCAGGGCCTGGGCCCTGGGGCTGCAGGTGTCTCCCTGGTTTCACCTGTCTCCCCGGCTTCACCTGTCTCCCCGCAAGTTCAGATGACGTGAGGTATAAGGCGCTGACTTTACACACGCTCATACGTGCACCCGGCCATCAGAACAGATTCCTCTTCAGATCAAAATTTCCCTGTTTGGATGTACATTTATTTAAGAATAATGCTATTATTTATAAGGTTAATGCAATAAATTTAATTAAATATGTACTACGGGAACAAGCCATGTGATTATTTAAATACTTTGGTGAAAAAAAGGTTTCTGTATAATACTTATTTAAAATGGAAGATGAAAGTATTCACTTTTGCACACAGAGTAACTCCGTCATCACGCAGTTCACCACTATAGGACTTTCAATAAACCAGGGGCCTAATAAAGGTTGCTTTGAGCCTAACAGATACTCACACTGAGCTCCACGGAACCCTCAGGAGCTGCCCCAGCTCGTCGGATCCTGAAATCGGCACTACATGCACCTGCCCTCAGACGTGTCCCTCAGGTCTTTTCCAACGTATAATGGGTACTGATGTTGACTGTCCCCCTGCCCTGAAGAGCCGTCTCTCCTCCTGTGTGCACCCCGTGACCTTGTGACAGGTAAGTCGAGTCAAACTGGAGGATTTCTGCGCCCACCCAGAGGGGTGTCACCTGTATGGTTTAGGTACTTGGCTTCTTACAAACGTTTTAATAAAATAAGCCTCTTTAAAATGCTGTCGTGTTTGCCCAGCATGTTTTAAGGTCTTCTGGAACATGCTGCAGGCCTCTGGCAGTCTCACTGCGAGAGCCCCCTTCCTGGTTCCTTGTACTCCAGGGTCTAGGCCAGCACCCCCCCACACACAGGCAGTGCTCTGTCTGCAGGGGCACCCTCTGTAAGAGCCCCTTGCACGAGAGCCTGGATTTCCTCGATGGGAAACAGCATGACCCACCAGGATTTGCCTGATGGCTCCGGGGAGCCGGCTCTTGAGGAACAAAGTTGGGGGCTTAGTCCTCTAAGTCCCTCCCTCCAGCTATTTCAGGTCAGTACTAAGAGCATTAAGCAAATCACAGCCCTAGGGGAAGCTGGGAAGAGAAAGAGGCATCAATCTTCCCAGACTTAGGTCTTAAAAAGAAAAAGAAAAAGAAAAAATACTTCGTCCAGCAAGTCCAGTCTGCAAACCTTTTCTGTTCTGAGTCCCTAAGCTGGTAGTTGAAATTGCAAATGAGCACAGCCCTAAGCATCCGAGCGGCTGCAGGCAGGGCGCCCTCTCTGCCTGAGTCTCGCTGACTGGCATTCTACAAGTGATGACAACTGCTTATTGTGTGACCTGCCCCTCCTCACCCCTTCTGGGTCCTGCCTCACAGACCCTCCAGTGCAATCTGTGGCACCCTCATTCCAGAGGTGGGTCAGCGGAGGCTGCTGTGATGTGGAGCTGGAGACCTGTCCCAGCACCCACAGGCCTGACAGCCCCACTGCAGACAAGTGCTCAGCTCCCTTCCTGGCCGGGCTTCTCTGCTCTCCCATCGCCGAGCCCCTGACTCCAAGCTGGTCTTGCCCAAGAGGAACATGCCTCTTCTATCCTAGCAAATAGTAACCACTAAGGTGTGTGACCCCCAAACCAGCTGTTTGCCTACTCCTCTCCCTGGTAGCCCAGTTTCTGGGGTCCCCTAATGAGCCCCAGTGCTGTCCCGCCTGGTCTTTGGGTGAACTGGTGGATGCCATTGTCCCACTATGCCAAGGGGCAGGTGGGGCTGTCGTGTCACTGGCTCCGTGGCCTCTATTAGTGTCTGGGGCCTTCTGTTAGAAGTAACCACAGACTTGGGGGCTGAAAACACCAGCCGTCTATTCTCTCACCATTCTGGAGGCCTGAAGCCCCAAGACCAGCTCTGAACAGGGCCTCGCTCCCTCGGAAGGCCTAGGAAAAGACCTTCTGTGTCTTCCAGCTCTGGAGGCTCCTGGAAGTTTTGGCGTGAGGATGCCTCACTCTATTCTCTGTCCTCACATGGCCTTCTCCGTGGATGTCTCCATGTTCTGGGTGTCACATGACTGTGTTGGAGAGACACCTGTCATTGGGCCCAGGGCCCGTCCGTCCACCTAACTAATTACATCCCAATTACTCTGTTTCCTGACAGGACCACCTGCTGAGGCTACAGAGGACTTCTGAGGATGGGGGGCCAGTATTCAACCCAACACCTTGCCTTGGAGGTCAGAATGTGTGATTCACTTGTAAACCAGACTGTGGCAATCAAGAAAACGACTGTATTGCCACCAGCACAAACTGCTGGATAACGTTTATGGAAATGGCGGCTGCACTGAGCTTTTAGATATTTACTTGGGATTTTTTTCACTCCTTTTTTTTTTTGTAAACTCATGTTTCCACAATTAAATTAAAATATTTTGACGTGTGATATGCAGAGGTTGCTATTTTCTTCTTTTCTTTTTCTTTTTTTATTAAAAAGAAAACATTTCTTGAAGGTTAACAGATTGGGAGATGAGGAAGGTGTTAGGAGAACCAAGATTTGAATAACTTTGCTTTCTTTGCCTTGGGGAACACCTCTGTCCCGTACTCTGAATTAATCCAGAAGGAAATCAGACAGAAAAGGGGTTTTCCACCCACTCTCCACTGTCCAGATCCCCAGAAACTGTTCCTTAGCCTGGAGTTCCCTACAAGGGACCAGGAACATTCTCCAGCGATGCCAACTCCTCAGCCCAAGGCATCTTATTGCCCTCCCACTGCGCAAAGAACCATAGGTGTAGAGACCCAGTCCTGGGGGGTCACCTCTGAGCCTGTGTCCTGCACCTGGACAAGCTCTAACCTTGGTGGGTGCTGGAGCTAAATCAGTGTCCCTGACTCACAGATCAACCCTCCTGACCAGGGGCCACTTCAGGTTTTATGAGGCATGAAGTTTAGACCACTTGGGGACCTTCCTCCCCCATAAAATGAAATTTTCTTCCTTTGCATATTTTATGAGGACAGGAGATGAGAGGAGCACCAGGGGGATTCCAGGGGTGTGTTGGGTTTCAGGGAGGCGTCCCGGCATCTGACCTGGGTACTGCCTCTGAGGGATTTCTCAGTGGTCTTTCTTATTGTTTTTTTTTTGTTGTTGTTGTTGTTGTTGTTGTTGTTGCAGTTTTTGGCCAGGGCTGGGTTTGAACCTGCCACCTCCAGCATTTGGGGCCAGTGCCCTACTCCTTTGAGCCACAGGCGCCACCCCCTCTCAGTGGTCTTTCAATGTCACGCCTCCCACGGGATTCCTGGGCAGCCTTTCCAACCTTACACTAACCAGGAGGATATTACAACCCATGTCCATGGTCCCTGGCTGGACAACCTCCTCCCGAAGGAACTGGGGTTGAAAATCGCAGCTGAGGCTCCTGAAGGGATGTGAGAGGCTCTGTCCCGTTGATGCCTCCGGGGAAAGGGGGCCTGAGCACACAGCACTAACAACCGAGGTGGGAAGGAAAAAACACGCCAAGTAGAGGGCACTGTCTGCAGAGTGAAGGTGAGAGGTCAGACCAGGAGGGAGCTCCCAGAGTAAGGACCCGAGGAAGGGTATCGGAAGTGGTCCTGGGCCACCCAGAAGTGTCAGCGAGGGTGAGGGGCAAAAAGGAGAGGGCCAGGGACTCAGAGGAAGAGGTGACTAGGACTAAGAGGGCAGGAAAGCAGTCTACAGGGGCCATGTCCAAGTGAGGGCAGGAACTGGGAGCGTCACCAAGCCAGAGGTACCCCAGGGTATTCCACAGCCATCCCCAGCCAAGGAACTCAACCAACTTCCACCACCCTTACCCTGCTAAGGGAGGCAAAGGGCTGGAGCTCCAGGACAGGGACCGACTCAAATATCCTCATTTCCCTCGGGGCCTCTTACAGGTCCACTACATGTGAATTTATGTCTTTAATCCCAATCTATAGTTCTTTATGACTACATCACCCTGCAAGAAAGAGCATAAGAACTAGCCACCCGTTGGGCAATCCTTAGAGCACATTTTCACCTCCCTGACCCAGTGCAGTCTATCCTTCTGTCAGGGGACACGCCCGGCCTGCCCATGCCCCTCCCCAGTCTATCCTTCTGTCCATGGACATGCCTGTCCTGTCCACGCCCCTCCCCAGTCTATTCTTCTGTCAGGGGACAGTTCCGGCCTGCCCACGCCCCTCCCCAGTCTACCCTTCTGTCCGTGGACACACCCGGCCTGCCCACACCCCTCCCCAGTCTATCCTTCTGTCTGTGGACACCCCGGCCTGCCCATGCCCCTCCCCGCCCCTCCTTTCTACCTCCTAATCTCTCCTTTTCCTTTTCCTTTCCCTTCCCTTGCTTGCTTCAACAGCTATATTACTGAATATCCATTTGAGATTTGGCTTTGTCTAATTGCTTTGAATTGCTATCTTTTTGGCCATATTCAGACCTTCTTTTATTTTGTGTCTTCTAGGAACTGAGTCCCATTACATCTAGACTGAATTCCTAAACCCAGTTTCTTACTAGTTGACCATGAGACCATGACCATGGTGCAGTTCAGTTGAATATCCCTGCAACATTACATGGATGCTGGTTCAGACAGCTGCCTCCATGTCCTTCCCAGAACGTGCGCTTAAAGAAGCAGCACAGCCTGGAGAGCCTGGGTGGGGCTGTGGGGCTGGCTGGCAGGTGCCCCACGCCTCTGAGAGACGGTTGACTTTAGGTGTCAATTTTCCCAGAGTGCCGGGACATTCGGGTGAATGGTGCTTCTAGGAGTATTGTAAAGGTGTTGTAGGATGAGCCGCACATCTGAGTAGGTGGCCCGAGTCCCAGAGCCCCCTCCTCAACATGGGCGGCACCATCCAGTCTGCGGACAGGGTGAACAGACTGTCCTGCTGGTGGTCTTTGAGCTGGGACATCTACCTTCCCTGCCCTGGGGCTGAGACCCAGGCAAGAGCCCTTGGCTGATCTGGCTCTCAGGTGGCTTTCAGACCAAGACTGGACCAGACTGTTGGTTCTCCAGGCTTTAAACTGCCAGGCAGAACCTGGGACACCTGATCCTTCATAAACACATCAGCCAACTCTTTATAATAAATCTCTTTCCACTGGGTTCATTTTCTCTGCAGAACCCTGACCAATACAATCAAAATGTGAAAAATAAATAAGTCATCATAATTTATTACTGAGTACAAAGTGCCCTTTTTATTTTTATTTAGGTATGTTGTAGGTCACTTTACCAATCATTTACAGTTATAAAAATAAGAGGCTACTAAAAAAGTACAGAAATTTTAAGAAGAATTTTAATATAGAAAATATAATTTTTATTTCACATTTTCCAGACCTGAAGGTCTATATGTTTAAAATGGACAACGTCCTCTGACTATGCTATCTGCTCATAAATATATATGAGCAGATAGCATAAATATATATGAGCTTATATAATAAACCTGAAAAGCTAATTCTTTGTAAAAACTAATTCCAGTTTCCAAATAGTCCTCTGATAGTTTTCAGTTTATCATTACTTCAAGTTTTATTTTTGTACTTGCATTGACAAAGCACAATACTTAATGGTTTTTGTTTTAATTATTAGCAGTTTTTTGTTTTCTTGAAGAGACAGGACAGCTGTCTAATTTGCTCCATAATTGCAGATAAGGTTCACTTTTACTTTAATTATCACTAATTGAAAGAATAAACTCCATGGAATTTTGTTTCCTTTTTACACCATCTACTTCCTTCCTGTGACTTTTGTGCCTGACTACATTTTGTCCACTGAAGACCCATAAAAAGTAGGTTCTGTTGCACAAACTTCATAACAGATTCAAGAATGCAGCCCTGTCTGTTCAGCAAAAGAGGAAGGTGTACCTTGTTGTCCTGTCTGATTGTGTAATGAGCTCCCTCCTGTTGGCCGCCACGTGGGTGAGAATGTCATATTCCTTCTTGTCTGTTGAAATGTATCCTTGACATAAAGATTCTTGAGTTTGAGTGGAGGAAATGCATCTGGAACGCGGGCACCAGGCTCTGAGTTTGCCATTTCACTCCCACGGTCAGAAGGCAGACAGCTGGTATCCCTGTCGGGGTGTCAGCCTTGTTATTGGTCCAATGATCCTGAAATATTTTCTACTTTCATTTTTTTCTCTCTACATTATGGGCAGAAACTGAAAAATTCTATATTTTTAAACATACTCAGTGAAACTAAACATGAACCACAAAGAACATGTCCCAAGTTTATAACATCTTCTGAGTTACCATTAATTTCACGATGTTTAATATTCCAGGTCCTTTCGTCATTCCTCTCCTCTTAGTGTTTGTGTTGTGAAGGAATATTTGAAAATAATGAATGATGATGAACTATTTCCCAAAATGTTAAAATTGTGAAATACTTTAAGATAGAGGGAAAAAGTCATTAAGATCCCAACTTTTATCTTAGACTTTATAAAAAGTTCCAAAGGACCCAATGGCAATTACAAGAAAAAAAATTATTTTATTTTATTAAAAATGCTACCATAAGGATAAATACTATTTGTTTATTTACTTTAAAAATTAGGGGTTATAAGAGTGTGTGGTTCTGTGGATGAGCCGTATCGTGCTGAAGGCGGCCTTCAATGTGCCCACCCCCAGAACTGACCACCTTTTAAGCAAAGGTGCATCTTTAGGCCTCACTGCCCTCTCACCCTCCCCTCTTTCCAGTGTCCATTCATGCTCTTTGTAGCAACCTACATCCCTCATTTAATTCCCACTTACCAGCGAGACTGTGTCGGATCAGATTTTCCTCTCCTGAGATACTTCACTTAGAACAATGCTCTTTGGTTCCCTCCAAGTGATGGCTGAGCTGTGCTCCCTGGTGTGTATACGCCCCAGGCTGAGTCATGTTCTGTGGTGTGAATATGCCCCAGGCTGAGTCGCAATCCTTGGTGTGTATACACGCCAGGCTGAGTTGTGCTCTGTGGTGTGTATACACGCCAGGCTGAGTCGTGCTCCCTGGTGTGTATACGCTCCAGGCTCTGTTGTGCTACATGGTGTGTATACACCTCAGGTTCAGTTGTGCTCCGTGGTGTGTATACTCCCCAGGCTGAGTCCTGTTCCCTGGTGTGTATATGCCCCAGGCTGAGTCATGCTCCATAGTGTGTATATGCCCCAGGCTGAGTTTTGCTCCCTGGTATATGTCCCCCATTTTCTTTTTCTACCCATCAGTTGATGTGCACTAAGATTGATTCTGGGTCTGCGGGATTGTGAATTGTGCTGTGATAGACACTCGGGAGCAGGTGTGACTTCTCCTCTGTGGCCAGACCTCCAGAGGGGACACTAGATGGGCACACAGGTCTGGGTTTGGTTCCTTCAGGCATCTCCATCTGTTTCAGAAGCAGTTACACTGAGAGCGTTCCCTCTGACCGTGTATACCAGCTCCCTTTTCACCACATCCATTCCAACATCTATTGTTTTTGACATTTTGATGATGGAAATTCTGACACTGGGAGAAAGACTCAGTAAGTAGTGCTGGGAAAACTGGTGGCCACATGCAGAAGAATGAAACTGAATCTCTGCTGTCCTCACATACAGAAATTAACTTAAGATGATGAAAGACTTAAACGTAAGATCTGAAACCATAAACATTCTAGAAGGAAATGTAGAAAAACTCTTCTAGACATTGGTCTAGGCAAAGAATTCATGACCAATATCTGAAAAGCAAAAACAGCAATTACAAAAGCTGATGAAAGGGAGTTAGAACACAGGTGACATGTTTAAATAAAACTCCACTAAATAATAACAGTGAAAAA